>VMDO01002166.1:144600-176924 GCA_007922755.1 Pedetes capensis
TCCAGCTTCGTTTCTGTCACCAAGACCATATTTTCCAACTACTGAGCCTTCTTGTTTGTTTCCAACCTTTGCATTCCAGTCACCAGTGATTATCAGTATGTCTTGATTGCATGTTTGATCTATTTCAGATTGCAGAAGCTGATAGAAGTCTTCCCTTTCTTCATTTGTGGCCTTAGTGGTGGGTGCATAAATTTGAATAGTAGTCATATTAACTGGCCTTCCTTGTCGGCATATGGACATTATTCTATCACTGACAACATTGTATTTCATGACAGATCTTGAAATGTCTTTTTTGATGATGAATGCAACCCCATTTCTCTTTAGTTTATCATTCCCAGCATAGTAGACCATATGATTGTCTGACTCAGAATGGCCTATGCCAGTCCATTTTAGCTCACTGATGCCTAGAATGTCAATGTTTATGTGCTCCATTTCTCTTTTAACAATTTCTAATTTTCCTAGATTCGTACTGCGTACATTCCATGTTCCAATTATTAATGGATGTTTACAGTTGTTTCTCCTCATTTTGAGTTGTGCCACATCAGCAAGTTGAGCACCCTGGGGGTTTACTCCATTTCCATCATCACAGTAGACTCTACTTGGAGGAGGCAACTCTTTCCCAGTAGTCTTTTGAGTGCCTTCCAACCTGGGGGGCCTCATTTTCCGGCATTATATCTGACAGTGTTTCTTTGCTATCTGTAGTGGTTTCAATGGCTAGTTGTTTCAGGGGTTGTTTTCCAGGTCCTACTCCCTAGTCTGTCTTAATCTGGAAGCTCAGCTGAAAACCTGTCCACCATGGGTAACCTTGCTCATGTCCGAGTTTACAGTGGCATAGCTTTCAGCCTCACTGCAACACACAAGCCCCCCACAGTGTGGCAAACTGACATGTGTGTGGGGGCATTAAAATATACTGAAGTAAAAAGTTGTATCAGTTTATATGAGTTGTTATTGTTAGGTGCCTTCGAGTCCTGACTTGACTCCTAGCGACCCTTATAGGGTTTTCAATGGTTGATTGTTTTGGGATTGCTTCGGGAGTGGATTGACCTGTCCTTTTCCCATTTTTGTGGTGCTGGGAATTGAACTTGGGACCTCAAAGACTCTAGAGTGGTGCTCTACCAACTGAGCTAAATCCCAGCCCAATTGATATGAGTAACATAGGTTAAATTTTATCTAAAAAGCTTTGCCAGTATTTGTAAGGAGTATACACTAATGCCCCACCAAAGTAGTATACTTGTTGAGTACTAAATATATAGCAATGTGTTGTTGATAGGTGCCATCAAGTCGGGTCTGACTCATAGTGACCCTACATACAACAGAACGAAACACTCCCCAATTGTATGCCAGGCACACAATCTTTTCCTATGTTTAAGCACATTGTTGCAGACACTGTGTCAGTCCATCTAGTGGAAGGTTTTTCTTTTTTTCTTTGACGTGCCACTCTCCCAAACATGATGTCCTTCTCCCGGGATTGGTCCCTCCTGACTATATGTCAAAAATTCCTAAGACACAGTCTAGCCATCCTTGTTTCTGAGTAGAATTCTGGTTGCACTTCTTCTAGGACAGATCTGTTGGTTCTTTTGTCAGTCCATGGTATATTCAGTATTTGTCTCCAGCACCATAATTCCGAAGCATCAATTATTCTTCTGTCTCCTTTATTCTATGTCCTGCTTTCAGAACCATAGGATACAATTGAAAATACCATAGCATGAATAATTTGCACCTTTGTCTTCAATGTGACGTCTTTACTTGTCAACGCTTTAAAAAGGTCTTTTGCCTTTGCCAGTGCAGTGTGTCTTTTGATTTCTTGATTGCTTCTTCTATGGGTGTTGACTGTAGGACAAAGTAAAATAAAATATTGGACAACCTCAATCTTTTCTCCATTTATCATGAAATTGCATACTGACCCAATTGTAAGGATTTTCGTTTTGCTGATGTTAAGGCTCAATCTATGCTAAAGGCTATGTTCTTTGATCTTCATCAGTAAATATTTCAAATCCCCTTCATTTTCAGCAAGCAGAGTTGTGCTGTCTGCCTAATGCAGGTTGTTAATGAGTCTTCCTTCATCATGATGCTGTGTTCTGGATAAAATCCAGCTTCTTAGTTTATTTGCTCAGCATAGAGGTTGAAGAGGTCCAGTGAAAGGATACAGTCCTGACACACACCTTTCTTGACTTTAAACCAGGCAATGTTTCCTGGTTCTGCTCAAATGACTGCTTTCTGGTCCATGTACATATTCCTCATGAGTACAATTAAGTGCTCTGGTATTCCCATTTTTGTAATATTATTCATAATTTGTCATGATCCACACAATCAAATGCCTTTGCATAGTCAATAAAACATGTTTCTCTTATTCTCCATTCAGCTGGTATCCATCTGACATCAGCAATGGTATCCCTGGTTCCCTGCCCTCTTCTGAATCTGGCTTGAATTTCCAGCAGTTCCCTGTCTATATACTGGTGCAGTGACTTTTAAATGATCTTTAGCAAAATTTTGCTTGTGTGTGATATTAATGATATCATTTGATAGTTTCCACATTCAGTTGGATCCTCTTTCTTGGGAATAGGCACATATGTGAGTCTCTTTCAGTAGTTGGCCAGGTAGCTATTTTCAAATCTCTTGGCAAAAACAAATTAGCACTTCCAGTGCCGCATCTATTTGTTGAAACATGTCAGTGATATTCCATCAATTCCTGGAGCCTTGTGTTTCACCTGTTCCTTCAAGGCAGCTTCCACCTCTTCCTTCAGTACCATTGGTTCTTGATCATATGCAGTCTCTTGAAATGGTTGGTCATCTACCAGTCTTTTTTTTTTTTTGTATAATTACTGTGTATTCCTCCCATCTTCTTTTAATGTTTCCAGCATCGTTTAATATTTTCCCTGTAGAATCTTTCACTATTGCCACTGAAGGCTTGAATTTTCAATTCTTTAAGCCTGAGAAAAAGAGGGTGTTCATCCCATTTGGTTTTGTATCTCTAGCTCTTTACACATAACATTTTAATATTTGATTTTGTCTTCTTGAGTTGCCCTTTGATATGTTCTGTTTAAGTCCTTAACTTCATCATGTCTTCCTTTTACTTTACAGCTTGACATTCAAGGGTAAGTTTCAGAGTCTCTTTTGACATATAATTTGGTCTTTTCTTTTTTTCCTGTCATTTTAATTCCTCGTGAATGATGTCTTTGATGTCATGCCACAACTTGTCTGGTCTTCCATCATTAGTGTCTAATGCATTAAACCTGTTTTTGAGGTGGTCTCTGAACTCAGGTGGGATATGCTCATGGTCCTACCTTGGCTCTCATATACTTGCTCTAATTTTCTTCAGTTTCAGTTTGAACCTGCATGTGAGTCATTGATGATATGCTCCACAATCAGCCCCTGGGCTTGTTCTGACATTTGATACTGAGCTTTTCCATGGTGTCTTTCCACAAATGTAGTCAGTTTGGTTTCTCTGTGTTCCATCTGATAAATTCCATGTGTATAGTTGGTATTTGTAATACCAGTAGCATAGCTTTTAGCATCACAGCAACACACAAATCTCCACAGTACGTCAAACTGACACACATATGGGGGATATAGTAATTTAGATATAGATATAATATGGAGTTTTGATTGTTCAAAAATGTAAGGTATAAAAAGAGACACCAACTGGGAAACAGAAATAACCCTGCTCAATAGATTGGGAAATCACTTTTCCATAAGTATCTGTTTAGCTTATTCCCAATGCCTTCTTAGATGTCACCAGTGACCCAGCGGTATCTTTCCCTCTCTGCACACTTCCTTTGTTCCATTTCTTCCTTTCTGGGTAGCCTCTGTTACTTATGTTGCCTTAGGTTCTTCTTCAAGCCATGCTTCAGAAAGGACAACACAAAAGAATTCAGGTCCTCTATATTTTACATGTGTTGATCTTATGCCTTAGAAATTTGGCAGCTTCTGATGACATAAACAAACATGCAGAAGTTAGGAAGTTTCCAGAGTTCTCATTATCTTGGTTTCTATTCCCTTGCTCAGTTCAGGGAAGAAAATGGATGAGCCAATGACTTTATTGGGCTAGGCTGTAGCTCAGGTGTTAGAATGCTGCTCTACATTTTCTGAGGACATGGGTTTGATCCCCAGCACTGCAAAAATGGGAGATGGATATGGCAGTCCAATCCTGAAACAATCAACCATTGAAAACCTTATGAGGTTGCTATGAATTGGACATGACTCGATGGTGCCTAACAACAACAAACATGGCCTTATTATTGAAGGTGTGGCTCATTTTCCTAAATTCTTACCCCATCAATATGCACTGCTCTATATGTACTGAAAGACATCTCCATTTCCTCCCTCCATGATAGATCTACCTGATGCAAATTCTCAAAATGATAAGCAGTTCAAGTCTCTAAAATTCATTATAGAATGACGTTCAGATTTACAAACTTCTTCCTAGACCTAGAAGTATCTAGCCCAGACTTAGTATTCTTTTGGTAATTTAAATGAAATTTGACCCTTGATAGCAAGAAACAGGTAAAATGTTTTCTTTCTTTTTTTTCCCACATCTCTGAGAAATACACAAAGATGTCATGGTCTAATGTCAGCAGTAAAATTTTAGAGTGATTAGGATGAAAAAAACACTGTAAAAATTAGTGAACTGAAAAATCTCACTTAAATTGCAATATTATTGTTTTTGGTGGTTGGATACTGCTAAAACAGTTGAAGAATGAAAGTAAAGAAGACTAACAGGCTAAATCATCAAATAATTCTGTACTTTTAAAAGTATATATTATATCTGTCTAGAATGAAGTGGAAGTATGAGATTCTTATGGAAACATATTTTTAATTTCTCAATTAACAATGCAAGTTAAACTCCAATACAGGAAGCTTCCAGAGCTTCATCCATTCTTCTCATATACTAGACTCTTGTTGTCTTAAATATTGTGTAAAATAAGGTGCTATGAATGAGTTAGAAATGTACTCTATAATTAAAACATTTGAGGAGAAAAGGATATTTTAAATATAAAATTATTTGAAATTATAATTTTCTGGTATTTTTTTAAGACCGGGGGCTGGATTAATAGTATTTCATTTTATTTTATACCTAATGAGTGGTATGTAAGTTTCTTTTTTTCTTTTTCTTTTTTTCCTTCTCTAACTGTTCTGGGGAATTAAACCCAGGGTGCTTCACTACTGGGTTGCATCCCTAGCCCCCCGTTTTACTTTTTATTTTGAGACAGGGTCTTGCTAAGCTGTGCAGGTTACCTCTGGACTTGAACTCAAGATCCTCCTGTTTTCAACTTCTAAGTTTCTGGGAACACAGGCATGTGCCATGGCCCCCAGCTGGAGTGTGTAAGTTTCTGATCACTATATTTCCTCAGCTAAACTAGTGCCTGGCCAGTATTATATCCTCAATAAATACATGAATGAATGAATTGAAAAAAATTGTGCAGCTTCTCAAAGGTGTATGTCTGTGGGGCAATGCCATTTTTGTTTGTGGTGTTACTGTTAGAAATATGCTCTTCTCCACCACAAAAATTGGTTGTACTTATATTTTATGTGAAGTATTATGTCAGAAAAGCTTCTTTCTGTGTGTTTTCATTAAAATCAATGCTTACCCATCATCCTGCATATGCTCTTTGCATAGACTGGTGGTCTCCTTTTAAGTCATCTTTCACCTCAAATAATCCCAATGATGTTAGGCACTTTCCACAGGACTTACTCTGGGTCTTTGTACCCAGGAGAAAATGCCCACAACAGGAAGCAGACACTAGGCCCCCTAGCCTGTGTCCCACAGATGACTCCCTGTGTGTGGTGATGGAAAAGTCATTGTCACTCTGGGCTCCAGCTGCACCAGGTAAATGTACTGATTGTACCAAGGAATCTTTTGGGTACTTATTTTAGAATTCAGTAAGTCTCAATAAAAAGATATAACTTATCTATTTGTCTGTTTTCCAGCTAATGAGAAAGTATAGTAATAAGGGAAATGGAGAAATCATTATGGGATTGATGTTCAGGAGTGTTGTGGTGCAACAAATGTGAATGTTACTTGATAGTTTATCCACATAACATTACAATGGTTGCCTGAATCAAAGTTCTGTTCTCATTACTGGCTTTATGGTGCCTGTTCAGTAGATAACCAGAAGCAGATCTTCTGCATCATTTTTTATACTCACTGAGACATTAAAGGGTACTAATAGGTTTATAAGTTCTGAAGAAATTTCTGTTACTAAACTATGTCAATTGCCAAACTTGTTAATATTTTGTCCTTCTAACATCTTGCCCAAATGATTTTCATCCCTTTGGTTGTTCCCAATTGTGATATGATTTGTGATAGAATCTACAAAGGTATGGCAATAGTATGTAATTAGAAAATTGTGGGAAATGGTAGGCATATTTTAAGTTGCAAACATAGAAATGAGTGTGTGCATGAACTTGTGCTGAGGAAGGAAAATTTATCCTTGAAAAACAAGGATATTAGCTACTTTATTTGATACAATATATTAATGACTAATTTGGGCAATTAGAGAATATGTACTCATAATCTTCCAAGATATTTTAAAAATGAAATTGACTGTTTCTTTTTAACTCCTTGAACTATGATCAATATATTTTATTTTCAACTTCATGGTTAAGCAACAGATCACACCATCTGTCTTTAGCATGGCTCCCTAATAGCATATAACATATACTTTTGTCACCTTTAGTTTAGGATGCTGTTTTTTCACACATGACATAGAAGTGCTACTATATGCAAAGTAGCTTCTGTGTGTTACATTTTTTCTGGTATAGCAATTATAACTGATAAAACATTAATAAGAACAATTCATTTAATGAAATTTCTTTAATGGTCAGTTGCTTTTTTAAGGCTCTAGGAAGACTGCAGATGAGGGTTAGTTTTACTTTATTTTAATTGAAATAATTTCCTTTTCACTTTGTCTGTCCTCTGAGATCCCCTTAAAGTAGATAATATATGCAGTTAGGCTCATTTACAGACATAGAGCCACACACTGTCACAGCAGTCATATATCTATCATATGAATCATGTAGAGTTTGCCAGTGCAAGTAAAGATGTTGACAAAAAAATGAATAAGGGGGGATAGTTTTTGAGCTACAAGACTGTTTTTTCTTTCCCATGATGTAAAATAAGTGATTGCATAAATTAAGAATAAATAAATTAACTTAAGAATAATGTAGGCCTAAAATAACATTGGTATTTCAATTGCATCTGAGATTATTTTGAAATCAATCACACTTTGTGGATGTACTTTCATTCTTTATCACATTCATAATCACATTGTTTGTTTTGGAATCTTCATACTATTCTGCAAAGAAAAAAAAAGGTAAAATAACTTCATAATGAGTGAAAGGGGGAAAGCAATTATTGTCTTGGAAGAGTTAGCTTCCTCGAAGATTTAGAAAAATAATTTTTCAATCCATGCCAGATTTGTCTTGTTATTTTACTTAGTATTTGATTTTTCATTTTTTAACAAGTGAAATGTAGAAATAGAACCTCAGTGTCAATACATCTGTTTCTTTACATCCATTCTTTAAATGGTTTCTCTCTCTTGATGAAGTTCTTAGAGAGCAAATGTATGTGACAATCTGAAGCTGTGTTGTAGGAAACCTTGCACAGTTCATCCAGTGCGGCCTTTCACCTTCAGAAAGGACAACAAAAGCCTTCCCAGGAGCACAAGTATTTATTCTACTCTTAAAGATGTCCAGAGAAGTTTAAAACCATGGCAGGGTCAATCTATGCTTACTGTTACGATGAGTTTTATTATCTGGCCTAAATCTTTTCTTTTAGAGATCGCTTCTCTTTTTTACCTCTCAGTGTATACTCAGAGCAAGTCTCAATGCCAGGTTCTATGAGAATTTAGAGTACAAAAGCACTTTTCTCTCAAGGAAAAACTAGTTTTTACAGTGTCTCTTGTGTAATAATATTTTATATGCTGAAGACTATAATTAGGTCATCCTCTTGTAATTAGGCCACTTTTGTCTTCTAGACTAACGAGTCTAAACACAGTATTAGCTTTCTCATAGATCTACTGATAATCCTTTAAAAACTTGGTTTAGCTGGGTGCCATGGCACGGGCCTTAATCCCAGGAATTTGAGAGGCTGAGGCAGGAGGATCATGAGTTCAAGGTCAGAGACAGTCTGTACAATTTAGTGAAACACTGTCTCAAAATAAAAAATAGAAAAGGGAATGGGGTATGGCTCAGTGGGAGAGCATATGCCTAGCATATGTGAGATCCTGGGTTCAGTGTTCCAGTACTGCCAAAATAAATTAGTGTTTAAGTGACCCTTTTTAATATTTTTCAATTTTGCTCCACCCTCCCAAGTTGAGCTACCAGTAACACCCAGCCTGTGTTCATCTGACTTCTATGTAGTGGAGCTATTATCTTCCAAGGATTAAGCAGAATTTTATAAATTCTCTCAAACTAAAAAGTACTGAGCCAGGTGTGGTGGCGCATGCTTATAATCCCAGTGGCTTGGGAGGCTGAGGCAGGAGGATCGCAAGTTTGAGACCAGGGGCAGTCTGTGTAATTTAGGGAGATCCTGTTTCAAAAAGAAAAAAAAAAATGGACTGGGGGTACAACTTAGTGGTCCAGCACTTGCAAAGCATGCAGGCTTGAGGCCCTGGGTTCAACCCCCAGTACCGCCAAAAAAAAAAAAAAAAAAAAAAGTACTGATAGTGAATTCTTTATTATTTTTACATGTATTCTATATAGGTGATAAATATTAGTATTTGTATGTCTGTTTCTCTGTAACTAGATGCATTTTTAGGGAGAAATAGCTATACGTTTGCAATTCTTGTTATATAGTAATTATAATAATAATTATAGAAAATATGGTTAACTCTCTAGCCTTGCTGTACGTATGTGTGCAGAGACACACAGAGGAATATAAATTATGTCAATATTTATTAAATTTCTCGTCTGAGCACGAATAAGACAAAATTCACTGGCTTGGTTGGTAAGGCATGGATATCAAAAAAGGCTTAAAGAACTGTGTTATGCAGCATTAGGGGAATGGACTTGGAATGTAATGTTTGAATCAAAATTTTCAGGATCAGTTAGATTTAATCAATACAGAAGTGAGAAAAAGTATATGGAGAGCTGTATCTTCAGGAAGATTGTGATTGAATTTAAATGTTGGGATCCAAGTGTGCTGAGACATGGGCTGAATAGGTAGATTGAGGAGAGCTGGCTTAAGTTGCTGAAGATATGGGGAAGAAAAAAACCTTCCAGAGTTTTAAGGATGTTGTATCTTGGTTTTACCTGCAAAACATGTGGCACTTTGATGGAAGGATGATATGGAGGTTACCTTGATAGTCTAGGTAACCTTGGGTAAAGATCTTGGATAAAGCAATAGAAGGGGGAGTGCTGATTCTACAGGCTAGGCGACCACTTTGATGTGGGCAATAACAGAAGCTGAAGTCTGAGTGCCTCTGATCATTCCAGCTTGGGTTTCTGAGTACAGAAGTAAGTTAAGGGAGGCAAAGGTGGTAGAGGCAGGGAGAAGGGAAAGAGTATACAGATTTGGGATTTTTGAGTCATTTTTATACTTGTAGGAAGAGACTAGCACTTTGGTCTGGAGGTCAAGGTGAGAGGTTAAAGAGGCAAATGGAGATTGTTGGGTGAAATCATCAAGGGACCAGGTTCAGTCCAAGAGAAGAACAGAGGTAAAACCATGAGGAATAAAGATGGTGAGGAAAAGGGCCCATGAGGCTGAAGAGAGCAGTCAAGCGTGAGGGAGAAGAGCCTTAGGAGCCACGGAAGCATGGTCATGAAGGAAAGAGCAGTTGATGATAAATGGTTTTTGCCACAGAAGACTGAAAGTGACAAGATGATTGGGGATCTTAATTAGGGCAGTTTAACTAAAGCATCAGTGTCAAAAGCCAGTTGATAGTGGCTTTAGGAGCAAATGGGGACAGGAAAATAATTAACATTTACTATCAACTATTATGCTACAAGAATTTTATTAGGTACTTCTTGGTTTTTCTGTTTCTCACATGAACCCTGTGAAGTAAGTATTTTGCAGATAAGAAATTGAGACAGAAGTATTTGTCCAAATTGTACAACTAATAAGTCCTAGAATTAAAATTCAATTTCTAGTTCATTATTATTCTTCAATTACTTGGTCTATGAATGTAATAATACAGGTATGATTTAATTATTTTCTCAATAGGTAAATAAGGTATGTATGGTTTATGAAGTAAGACTTAGAACCTTCTATTCATGTTCTATATAGTAGACAAAAATCCCCATCCCAGTGTTACTGACATCCTCATAATGCAATTGATAGCAACATGACTGTAAATCCCAAATATAATAAAGTATATTTTGGCTTTGAGGAATAAGAATCTCTTGTGATGAAGATAAGTACACACACACACACACACACACACACACACACACACACACTACAAAAATAGTCAAAAATGACTCTATGATAAGGCAACTTTGACAACTATGAAAAGATTTAGGTATAGCAAATGAAACATATAAATGTATGATGGAATATTTTACTTAGGAGAAATTAGAAATCTTCCCTTTGTAATTGAGCATTGCTAAGTCTTAGGCCCAGTCAGAATTTGGCAATGTTCTGATCATAGTTGTTGTTGCTGTCAGGTGCCGTTGAGTCGTGTCCGATTCATAGCGACCCTGGTAGGGTTTTCATTGGCTGGTTGTTTCGAGATTGCCTTGGGAGTGGACTGCCACATCCTTCTGCCATTTTTGTGCTGGGAATCAAACTCAGGACCTCAGAGACTGTAGAGTGTTGCTCTACCAACTGAGCTAAATCCCAGCCCTAATAAAGATTAGTTACATACAATTACAAAGATAGCTTGCCATCATCTCTTGAGAGGGACGGGTGCCCTCCTTGCCCCTTACCCTGTGCCCAGTGCACATGTGATATTGTACTGGTGATCTGCCATGATACAGTCACAGACACCTGTTTCTGACTGAGTCACACACAGAGCTCAGTGGACTATGGGATCTTAGTCACACACAGTTCTATTTTCCTCCAGGCTCTTTTACCCCAAAGATTTTGCACGTGTGTGTGTGTGTGTGTGTGTGTGTGTGTGTCTGTGTGAGACTGGCAGGATGTTAATGGCACCCAGTGAGTAGGGGTGCAGACAGTAGAGTCCAGCAATGTAGGAGACTGTCTTACAGTTAAGAATTGTCCTATTCAAAATGCCAAAGGTATCCTTGTTGGAAAACCTGGCATCGAGCAAATCCTTAATCCATGCTGGTTGCTGCATGCTTCCTGGAACATGAAGATGAGCAGATATGGTCCTTGTTGGTGGGGACCTTTCTGCGGTGGAGTGTAGCACATGAGGGAGGGGACATGTCATAGTTGTATGTGTAAAAGGCATTGGTTTAAGCCAGCTACTATAACTTAGCTATTTATCTATAATAATGGGTATCTAATGACTATCTAAGAGTCAGTCAATGACTAATAATAAAATAGTGGTGAAGACTAATGTAATATCATGCCCATAATAGTAAATAGTATAAAGTATTATTTTACCCATTGTAAAATTGTTCATGGTTTATAGAAATTTGATAAGAACTGGACATTTAAAATCAGACTATGTAGGTAATATAAAAAGTGGAAATTTGTAAAAGAATACAGTTTCCATCCCATGTGGCTTTCTGCACTCTAAAGTTGTATCATAGTGAGAAATCAACAGAAATTGAGATCCTGGTTTGAGATCCAGGTTTGAGGTCCTGGGTGATTGAGGAGATTTTCTTGTATTGAGGTTCAAAAGCTGTGAGAAAAGAAGTCATATATTAAGCAGTGATGTAAGAGATCATTAAAAGAATGTATAGGAATAATGTCAAACAGAAAAATTAAAGGAAGTTGCTTCTGACTACCTTACATATAATAAAATTGGCTTTGTGTATGAAAATGAGGGCAAGCCTTTCTTTTGGAAATTCATGGATAATGCTAAATTTCATTTTTTTTCTGTCCACAAAATGTAAATTGACTGTGGTTTAGAGTCTGACAAGTGAATTTGTTCTTAGATATCAAATCTTTGCATTTAGGATGGACAGTTGAACTTTTCTTCTCTAACTCTGTTTGATGAAGTTCTAGTCGTGTTTTAGTTTATATCATAGCACAAAGGTTTTAAATGACCTCTTTATGAGTGCTCTTGGTACTGCTTCCATTCTCATTTCCCTTGATCTTAGCATGGCTTTTGACACTGTCAACTGTGCCATCACTTCACAGTGCTTGAGCGAATTTCTATCCTTAAACCCTCAGTTTTATATCAACATAACATTTGAAAAGCACCATTTCATAGGTGAATATTTTATCCAACTCTTTCTTCAAGAATTCTGAAAATTTTATTTAGTTAAACAACAGGATAAAGAAGTCTGATTATTTTAATTTAGTTTTGGAGGTGTTTTCTACTTCCTGAGCTCCCAGAAGCTGTTTTTAACATATTTTGCCTCTCCTATGGTTTACGTTGTCTGTAGCTGTAGCACTGTGGCCTCCCTACCCCTCAGATCTTGGAAGTGAAGCAGGGTCAGGCCTGGTTAGTACTTTGATAGGTGACCACCTGGGAATACCAGATACTGTACCCTTGGAAGAAGAACCCGGCAACCCATTCCCAAAAATCAGTCAGCCATTGAAAACCCTATGAATAGCGGAGAAGCACTGACAATAGTGTTTTGCCTGTTGTATGTAGGGTGGCTATGAGTTGGACAAAGGCTCGAAGGCACTTAACAACTACAACAACAACATGGCTTGCCTTAAGTGTAGTTGGTTTCATGTATAAGTCTTCAGTGGACAAGAAGATGGATCAGTGGAACTTTATTGTGAACTAGAACTTAACCTGTTTCTATTTAGGTGTGGTGTGTTATTGGTATGAAAGCAGTTATTTCTATACCCAGCACCTTGCTATTCTATTTATCTATTAGACCTGAATATAGAAAATGTCATTTCTGAGCTATGTAAACTTTTTGTTGTTGTTGTTGTTATGTGCCGTCTAGTTGTGTCAGACTCATAGCAACCCTTATAGGGTTTTCAATGGCAGATTGTTTTGGGATTGCCTTGGGAGTGGATTGCCAGGTCCTTCTCCCATTTTTGCTGTGCTGGGAACTGAACTTGGGACCTCAGAGACTGCAGCACAGCGCTCTACCAACTGAGCTAAATCCCAGCCCTTATGAAAACTTTAGCACTAGTGAATGTGCTAAAAGACTGATTATTTCCTCTTATGATATGCAGGTTAAGGAGAGGTATACACAGGTAAAATTTGGTCTTGAGCCATAGAGCACCCCAATCTTTAAGTTCAATGATACTGCATAAATGGAGCTTTCAGCCTTGGATTATTGGTTGTAAAGCTGATGCCAGATTTTGTCCTTTATGTGTCCTTCCTTTGCACTTTACATAGCATATTGTTAATTCTTTCAAATGTCACTTGAAAAATATAACTACACTTACTCCTCATATATCCCTACTTGACATGAAAATTTGGACTTGGTTTGAATCATCTCTTGACTGGACAGGTATTCTACCCAGTTTTGTGTTCTGCCACAGGCTCTTTGCTAATCCCCCCACATCTCTGAAGTTACAGGGACATGCAAAAGTGAGGAAACCTTATTCCCAGACTGAGCTCCAGAATCCACTTCTTGATCTTTCAGCAAACTAAGAGATGATGGTGTGGTATCTGGTGAGTGAGACATTCTGAGTATATTTCTTGATTCAATTTTAAAATGTGTTTCTTCTTGACCACTATACTTTTTGGAAGCCATCACTACAGGTTTCAGTTAGAAAACTGTATGTTTTCAGAATGGTAATTTTTTTCTTAAACAATATAAGTTCATTGCATTTTATCAGAAATGCTTGAAATTTATTAATAGTCATGTCTATGCAAACATTTATTTGTTATTACAAAAGTTCAATATATTATGAAGAAACCAGTTGAAAAACCTGAGCATCTTTTTGAGTTTCTGATTATGAAAAGCAGATGTGATTATCTTGGATTTGGGTCATTGATTATAAACTCAGCAGTCTGAATTTTTCATAGAGGGAGATAAACAGATCTGAAAAATTCTTTTTAGATTGTTCTGGATTTCTGAAGAAAAAATGGGGAAAAAGAAGATGAAAAGAAACTTAATAAAATATTGACATTGGAATGGGTTAGGGATATGTAATCTTGAAATGAATGAGTACAAATTCCAGCAGCCAATGCTCCATTGAGTAGAAGCCATCGATAGCCCATTGCCCTAGACTCTGAGCAGAAATAGGGGGCACTTTTCCAGTGAAATAGACCTGATATAATTGGAATGGACCCAAACACTTCCTGCTGGACTCAGTGTATTGTCTTATGGAATAAAGGCAGCACAAGTAGACATGGTGCAAGTGGCCCTAAAAGCTGTGACCATTCACATGTAACAACCACCGTTTTCAAAAGGAAAAGTTCCTTGGTTCTGAAAAACCAAAACAAGAACCATATCTATGATAACTTGCCTATAAAATCTTTAAAGCATGATAATAGAGGCTATAATTAGAGTTCTGAAAAGTTTCCTAAAATTCATGACTGATGTGCAGTAATAATAATAGTAATTACATTTTATTTAATCCCTTTAGCTGTTTTAACCAGTGATGGGAATCCCCATTTTACAAATGAGGAAACTGAGACCCAGGGGTTGTAGGGCTGGCCCTGTGGCATAGAGCTAGTTGACAACAGACCTGGGCCTGTGCTGTGTGGTTTACTCTCTCCAATTTTCATTCAGCCTTTTCCACTTCAGGCTATGAAGAGACTTGGTAGGCCTACTTCTTATTAGCTATGACTCCTGCAAATACAAGAGAAGTGGCCTTGCATTTGGGATAGTATACTTTGCATCCCTCTTACAAAGGTGATGGGAACAACTTGCAAACACTGTTTTTGCCTGATCAGTGAAAGGAGGCAGTTTAATTCACTCATTCTCTAAAGTTTTGCTTCAGTATGCTCCCAAAGAATCAGACTTACATCTACAGAAATATTGTTCCCTTATTTTTCTTCATGAGTATGCCAAAACAACTTGGCTTTTTCTCTTCCCTTGAAAATTTTCAAAAAGTAATAGATGCTTAATGGAATCAATGCAAAAAAGGGAGTAAATTGTTAAATTTTATGAAGAATTATTTGCTAGGAGAATTCAAGAGAAAATTCAACTTTACGGATGCTAAAGTAGAATTTTATATTTACAAAACAGACTGGCATAAAAAACATAATTGAAATAGCATGAAGACATTAAACAATAAAATGAATGTTTTTATTGACTAAGAGTGAATAGTTGGACTATTATAGTAAAAATCTCAATCAAGGCATTTCAGATATTTAAAGCTTAAATGTGACTTTGGTATAGCCTGTGGCAACATCTGAGGATTCACCATTAACCTAGGTTACTATTTTTTCTTAAAGCAAGTGATCTTCCAGTATTGATGTGTCTGTTTTATTTTAAAAGGTCATTATACTTGGTTCCATTTTAAATGAAGTACACGTCTCTAAGTCAGTATGTGTGAATACAAATGGATACATACACATTGACCAGTTTTTTGCTGTTTGAACCTTTAACTGACATCACATCAATATTAGTAAGAAATTGCAATATTAAGAGGAATAAAGCCTAATTCATGTTGCACATTATGACAAGGATTTAAAATACTGTCAATAATTTCAAGAGGTAGTATAAACTTATATAACAAGAACAGTCAAATATCTCTCACACATTAGTTGACCAACACAAAAGTGTATGTGTTTATAGCTCTCATGTGTAACATTTTAGTATAAATGCCAATTTTGTAGTACATTTTTTGTATCAACATGATTAAATTATAATGGTGTCCCAAATATAGCTAACTATTGAGAAATTACTTCTTTTGGGTGGCTGTTGCCCTGGTGCTCCATCATTGTTTGACCAAAATATCTGAATCTAGACTTAGATATGTACGTATCCTGTGACCAAAGTAGTGGGTTCTCGGTAGGTTTCAGAGAGAAAAGAGGAAGGTACAGCTGTCTAAACAGAGCCACTTGACAGGTGCAGAGGGCTTTTATATAAGATCTTTGGTTTTTTCAGAAAATCAGGGATAGTGGACTATCTTTCTCACCCTGCTCATGGAGAATTAGATATAATCCAGATATAATCCATCAGTTTTCTTGCTGAGAATTTGTCATATTTCTAGGGTTTTAGTAATCAGCAAATAAGACTGACACATTGTAATAATCATTCTTTCATCACTGTCTACTGTATGACATCAAAATACTAGTTATGTAATTATGACTCCTTGAACACATGTAAAACCATATAGAATTAGGTTATTTGTCTTTGGAGTTAGAAAGCATAGTTAAAAAGAGTAATTTCTTTGGTGAATTAAGAATGAAAAGAAAGTACAGCCATGCCATAGTGACATGCTCAATCAGCTGTGATTCCATTGTGTTTTCTTTCTAGTACAGGGAGATACAAAACATTTATGTATGTATGTATGAGTATAGTCTTCTAGGGCTGGGATTTAGCTCAGTTGGTAGAGCACTACTCTGCAGTCTCTGAGGTCCCGAGTTCAATTCCCAGCACCGCAAAAATGGGAGAAGGGCCTGGCAATCCACTCCCAAGGCAATCCGGAAACAGTCAGTCATTGAAAACCCTATGAGGGTCGCTATGAGTCAGACACCGACTTGACGGCATCTAACAACAATAATCTTCTAAGAATTTTACCAATTACAATTCTAAGGAAATATAGTGATGGGTAGGGAAGGGAGAATGAAACAAGGGCCAAGTGATCTTATCATGTGTACTCCTAATTTAAATCAAAATACTGATTTGTACAGAAAGTTACTTAAAATTCTACAGTTGGGTGTAAAAATAAACTAAGGGACTTTTTTCAAGTACAGGTTCATGTGCTACTTGACACATACAGTGGAACCTGACTTTAAAGCTGCTGGATAATATTTTCTTAGAATATTGTCTGCCTTAAACCGGGCGCGGTGGCGCATGCCTATAATCCCAGCAGCTCGGGAGGCGGAGGCAGTAGGATCGCAAGTTTGAGACCAGAGGCAGTCTGTGTAACTTAGCAAGACCCTGTCTCAAAAAGTAAAAAAATGGGCTGGGATGCATCTCAGTGGTCTGGCACTTGCAGAGCATGCAAGCGTGAGGCCCTGGGTTCAACCCCCAGTACTGCAAAAAAAAAAAAAAAAAAAAAAAAAAAAAAAAAAAAAAAAAAAAAAAAAAAAAAAAAAAAAAAAAAAAAAGAAGAAGAAGAAGAATATTGCCTGTCTTGGCAAGGGAAGAGAGGCAGAATAAGAAAGAACTGCATGTACTACTAAATGTTGCTTTGTCATTTTAAAAAATTCAGTTCTGGAGGACAGTCTATTTGGTGAGTGGTAAGATGTAGTTCCCAAAGTTTGTCTCTATGACAGAGATTTCCTCTACCTTCGAATCTCTTTGAGATCAATACCATATATTCTCATATCTACTACTCACCCGTTCAACAGTTTTAGAGGGCTATGTGAAGCTCTCAATTGTGAATCCAATCTGCATGCAATTTTAATCTGCCTCTGATTGTGTAGCCTTCTAAAACTGTTGCAAGGGTGCAGCTTAGATTTGAGAATATACAGTATCAACTTTCTCCCAGTGATGAGTTATTTTAAATTGGTTGTTCAAATGAGTAATATTCTCTGTTGAGTATAGTAGGTTAATTTTATAATTTCAAGTGAAGATTACAAAACAATTATATATGGCTTCTCAAACACATACAACAGTCAAATATAACTGAATATCCAATTGTGGATTTTTGAGCTAGTTTATATCTGTTGTCACTTGCCTTTTCCACTGTCCAGCTGTTGTAAATGTATATAGTTGCTTTCTACTATCCATTGAATCTCACCCTTAACCATTCAATAATTTTTTTCCTGGATTAGATGTGAAAATTAAGTGTTTTTTTTAACATTGTTAACTTTATTTTGCCAATAGAAGAGGTTGAAATTGTCATATTGTTGAGATGTATTGGTAGTTGGATGAATTGAGAAGATCTAGAGGAGGTGGTTTCTTGAATTATTTTAAGCACTTGGTATGTTAGCATATTGAAGAATTGAAACTCCCCCACCAAGATTTGTTTTACCTTGTGCTTCTGTTCTGATTATGGACTGTATATTTATTGCTTAGGCCAATATGTTAGCCATTAGTCCCATGTGGCTCTGTAAATTTGAATTAGTAAAATGAATTTAACATTAAAAATACATCTATTCAGTTGACTGGTCACATTTCAAGTGCTCAATGGCTATACAGGCCTGCTGTAAAAACAAACAAACAAAACAACAACAACAACAAAAAAAACAGTACAGATCACAAAACACTTCCATTATCACAGAAAGTTTTACTGGACAGCCCTGACTGAGTATATTCTCAGATTTCCACCTGTTTCTCTGCCTGTGTTCCTGGACTTTATCTTACATTCCCAGAATATTCTGTCTGCATGACTTTTTTTTTCCTGGAAGAAAGAGTAGCTGAGTTAAATGACTTTTCATTTTTTTAGTGCACTTTACATATTTGCTGTTGACGCTTCTTCCTAGTAATTATAGTAGTACTCCCCTATTCTGAATATATATTGAAACATTTTTCAGTAAGGCTATGATGACGTATACTTTCACCACTCCTCTTTGGTGGTGTGGTTCAGTGCCTTGGTATTAATTTGTAGAACTACCACCCCCACCATGGCATAGTAAATTATATTGAAATAAGTGTGACATATCATGACATAAGTATCTCCTAAAAATGAGGAAAAACAAACCTGACACTCAGGTGGCTAATATATCATTCAAATATTAGGAAATGTATTGTATCTTCTTAACAGAAAATAAGGGAACAGAAGACAATTTCATTAATTTGTAGGTAGGGAAACAAAAACAGAAAAAACCAAGGTTTATTTTTAGTTTATTTAGCTATTTATAGGCATGAAAATGTAGATTATATGTAGATAACCACTGTTAAAGCATGTTATCCTTTCCTTTAGTCCCTGCTCAGTGTGTCTGTGGACTTCCCAGAAATGCTGGTATTGGCAGCATTTATCTCTGTTCTGTGAATTCTGTCATTTGCATTGTATTCATTTACTGAATTCATGTATCCTCCACTGTCATTTCCCTTTTATACTTCAGTTTTGTTTTGCTTTTCTTGTCAATGCAGGATTATGATTCTTAGCTATACAATGCATTGGAAACCCAGTACAGAAGAATCACTAAAAACATTCTTTTAAGTAGCAGATATTTTTCTATTTTGTGCTTTGGAACAGCAAAGGAAACAGCAAAAGGAAGAGGATGAACTGAAAAGTGTTATGGGCTTGGGGAATGGGGTTAGGAACACTGTCAAGACTGGCTGCATGTAGAAGTGAATGATGGAATTAAGAAAGTCTGTTGACTATGGCCAAACATAACTTGTTGTTGTTGTTAGGTGCCCTTAAGTCAGGTCCAATTCATAGTGACCCTATGTACAACAGGGCAAAACACTCCCTAACAGTGCCATTCCCAGCACTAGTCAGTGCTTCTCTGCTATTTATCAGCTTATTAGTGGTGGCTTGTTTCAGGATTGCTTCAGGAGTGGATTGCCATGTCCTTATCCCATTTTTGTGTTGCTGGGGATCGAACCCAGGGTCTCAGGGATTGTGGAGCAGTACTATACTGAGCTAATTTCCAACCACCAACCCCCAAACATATCTAGGAATTCCTAAGTCTGCTAGATATCAGACCATCATTTCAAAAAGTAATCTGTGTATTCCTCTCTTTTTCTTTGGCCAGACAATGGCTGAGCACCAGAAGAGTAGCCTCCCAAGGGGAGAAGTGATTTCTCAATAGTTTGTTATATTTGGGACTCCATCATAGTTTAGTCATGTTGATACAAAAAATGTACAATGGAATACATTGAGACAGTGATTGACACCTGCAGTCATTTATTATTTTGTCAAGAATTTAACATGCCAATCAATTGTATGAGCACTGTATAGTTGCTGGAAATTGATCCTGAAATACCCCATGTTAAGCATCTTGATATCTTCTGTTAATGCAGGTAGTTGCTGGGCTATAGACTAAACTTTTACTTGTGCTTATATTTGTGAGTAAGGGGAAAATGAAATGAAAACACTGTATAGCAGAATAAAACATTTTGGAATAGACTCCATGGTAGATTGGCAAACTTGTCTTTATTTAATTATTTCCTTCATTATCATCAAAGTAAAATGAGCCTCCTACGGAGAATTTTTTTTTTTTGCAGTCCCAAGTGGTTGAATCCAGAGCCTCACACATGCTTTTGGAAGCCCTCTACCTCCAAGCCATACCCCTCAGACCACTTTTTTACTTTTTATTTTGAGACAGGGTCTCCCTAAATTACACAGGCTGCCTCTAGTCTTGAACTTGCCATCCTTCTGCCTTTGCGTCCAGAGTTACTGAGATTACAGGTGTGTGCCACCACATCTGGCTAGAGAATTTTTAAAGTATGGGCAAATACAATGATGAAAATAGAGACATTTTACCAATGACTGCCAAAAAGGAGCACTCTGTCCGTGTGGGGCTCAGCCACCTCCGCAGACCTCACCTTTCTCCATAGTGCAGTGGGATGACTTAGGATCCCCTCTGGTGTGTCTGGGATCCAGGCGTATGTGTGCCCGTATGTCTGTGGAGATTGCATCTGCATGACTGTCCCGCCACAACAGGAGGGAGGGAGCCGCGTTTCAGCTCTGGATGCGTACCGCTGGCACCGGTTTCCCAGTTTCCTCCGCGATTACTGCCTGTACCCTTGAGTATCTGCTCCCATGGATGTGATCCTTATTTTCTCGCGTGAGTGACCTACAACAGCCCAGCGTCTCAGGCTGTGGGATGTATGTCGCTATAGATAGTGATTCCATGTGCCACCTCAAACTGACTCACCCAAAACTTGTAGTTTGTGTCCCATGGGCAGGGTGACAGTGTGATGTCAAGGTTGCATTCCGTGTTGGGTCCGGCTCCTGTGGGTGTGTGGGTGAAGTCCCTTCTGAGTCTCTGGGATTCTATCCTGCCATCTGTGTGATGGTGAAATGGTGGAATGGCGGTTCTGCTACTGACCTTTGTGTAGCTCTTCCGAAGCCAAATGCTCGATTTCAGTGTCCATCCAGTTTCATCCTCTATCTCCCAATCTTAACTATCACTGTTTCTATCTATTCAATGTGAGTTCTAAACCTCTAATTGAGGCTTCCCTTTATTCTGGGACAGAAGGCATGTGTTATCTGTTCACCATCTTGCCGGGAGCCATATTTCTTGAATAGAGTCATATAATACATGGTCTTTGTCTTTCTACTTTCATTGAATATATTTTTGAGGTTCATCCATGTTGTGGCATATATACCAGTACTTCATTATTTTATGACTAAATATTAGTCTATTCAATGGATATATCACCATTTTATTATCCATTGACATTTGGGTTATCATTTTGACTATTGTAAATGGAGCTGCTATAAAGATTTAGGTACGTGTCTTTGTTTATTAGTGTTTAGTTCATCTGCATGTATAACCTACCAGTGAAATTGCTGGATCATGTGGTCATTCTGTGTTTAAGTTTTTGAGGAACCATTATACTCATTTCTATAGTGACTGAGCCATTTTACATGTATTCTAGAAAAGTATGATTTCTCTATATTCTTGGTAGCACCTATGTTTCAAGTTTTATTTTTGAAAGAAGTTTCTTAATTATAGTCATCCTTTTGGGTAAAAAGTGGTATGTATTTGTGATTGTGATTTATACTTCCTTAATAAGAATGGTCATCTTTTAAGATGTGCTTGTTGGGCAAAACCTATTGTTTTGAACCCAGTTTATCACTACTAAATTATTTTGCAACATTACAATTTAGATTTTGTTTTGTAACATTTTGTCTGCTATTGAGACACTGCTGGCTAACTTTTAATGTCTAAATCATTTCATACCATAGCATTCCCATTAACTTTGATTCATTTCTTTGAATCATGTCTTCAAGTGATTTTTAAAAGTGATTCATGTATTAAATCTTCTGAGCCCTTGAATATTTTGTTTTTTATTATTGTACTTGAATTATAAGTTGGCTGGCTACAAAATATCTGGCTCACAAAATTTTGCCTCTTAATTAAGTCATTGCAGATGCTCTTTTGTCTCATGGTCCTTAAGTTGCAGGGAGATATTCAGTGCCAAGAAGAATTTTGTTTCTTTGAAGATAAATTGGTTTATTCTGCAGAGAGGTTTGCAGTACAAATACCACCCTTTCAGCCTTGTATTGAAAACCTTTATCCCAGGTATGTATATGTGAATGTGTATATGTATGGGAATTTTGCTTCAGGTATTTCGGAATGCAAATCCTTTCCAGTCATAATTAACAAGTCCAAAATCTTATCTGGAAAAATGAATATTTCAGAATTTCAACAAAACTTTAGAAAAGAAGAGTAGGACAGAATTCTTTGTTTGGATCACAATGTGCTGTCTTTTATTTGCCGTTGCCTTGTCCCTTTTAAAGTTTTGTTTTGAAATTTCTGTAGCTTTTCCTCAGTTTTATTACTGAGTTTTGCTTTTATTTCAATTTCTTATTTTTCTCTCACATTGTATTAGATATAATTCACAAAGTAGATCTGTTTTCTGTTTTTTGTAATAATTTTCTGATGACTTTTTGTTTGTCTTGTTCTTTTAAGTTCTCAAAGAACTGCATAATTTTGCTCTGTACATTAGTGGTTAGATTTTCTGCAGTACTCATTTATAATTAAATATGCTAGATTTAATTTGCTATATGCTGTGCATATTTGCTACATGCTGTGTAGTTTTTATTTTTCCTATTGTAGTTTTTATTTTTCCTATTTTGTGCCATTGCAGATTTTTATTTTCTTATCATACTAAGCTTTTTCAGTCTCTCAGTTCTTGTCTTTGTATCTCTCCTGACACTATCTCACAGACAGTGGCCAAGAGATGGCAGGGTCTGTGTTTAGCTCTGGGCCCATGGGACTGGAACTTGATCTTTTAACTGTTTTTCAATTATTTTCAAAGAAAATACTTTAAATATATGAAAAATAACTGAAAGAAAAAGAATTGATAGATTGTACTTGTTTGAAAATCTATGTTTGACTACCAAGAGCTTTACTCTATGAATAAATCACAAGTAAAAGGTCAGAGATTCTTTACAGTTTCATGTGGCAGGTGCTATGCATTGCTCTCAGAGCATTGCCTTATATAGGAATACAGAATATGTCTCCAGAAATAAGACAAAGTAATAAAGGTAGAGTGAAGATTTCCCTTTTTACCTGTATCCATTCTGTATCTGTAACTAATTCCTTTCCTTACACATGTTAATTTTTGAGCATCCCAGCACCATGTATAGACATCAGTTTGGTAAATTGTAAATGAGGAAAACATGAACCACAGAGTATTATACAGATGTGAATTTATGTTAACTGTCCTGTCACTTTCCGGTTGTTGCCTGAGCACTGATCCCCATCCACACTGTGCAGATCCCCATCTCTAGGGATCTTGTGAGGACTGAATGAATTGATGATACCTTAATGAACCCAGGACAGTAGTAGGCACATGGTAGCACTCAGAAATCACATCTCTTATTCTTTATCCCTTTATTGAGTCTTCTGAGTCAGATCCCTCACACATCTGTCAACTTTTTGTGCTGTGGGGGCTTACATGTTGCTGTGATGCTGAAAGCCATGCCACCAGTATTTCAGATACTGGCAGTGCCACCCATAGGGGACAGGTTTCAGTTGAGCTTTCAGACTAAGACAGAGGAGGTAGAAGGACCCTGCAGAACACTACCAAAATAATTGGCCTTTAAAAATCCTATGAACAACAGAGAAGCAGATATCTTTGTTGTTTTTAGGTGCCATCGAGTGGGGACTGACTTATAGTGACCTGATGTATAAAAGATGAAACACTACCCAACACTGTGTCATGTCCAGCACTATGTCAGTGTTTTTCTGCTATTCATAGGGTTTTTCTTTTCCTTTTTTTTTCTTTTTTTTTTTTTTTTGTACTGGGGATTGAGCCCAGGGACTCATGCTTGCATGCTTTGCAAGTGCTGGACCACTGAGGTACACCACCCTCATCCCCTCCCTTTTTTTTTTTTTTTTACTTCTTTGCGTCTTGCTAAATTATGCAGACTGCCTCTGGTCTTGAACTTGTGATCCTCCTGCCTTGCCTCCTGAGCTTCTGTGATTATAGGCATGCACCACCACGCCCTGTTCATTCCTAGGGTTTTTGATGGCTGATTGTTTTGGAATGGGCCACTGGGTCCTTTCCCAAGCCTAGAGCACCTTGTGTTCCCAGGTGATCAACCTACCATCCAAGGAATAACCAGGCACGACCTTGCTTAGCTTCTGAGATCTGACAAGATCAGATAACAAAGTAGTATGGATGGAGATATACTGTCAAATATAGTTCTAGAAAAAGAGCTCTCCAGGCTGGAAGGCATTCAAGGAAAGACTGGGGAAAGAGTTGCCTCTTCAAAGTAGTCAACCTTAGTGATGGGAATGGAGTAGAGCCCCTGGAACCTCCTTTTGTTGAGGTGGCACAACTCAAAATGAGAAGAAGCATGGTCAATGCAACATTGGACTCAAACATAAAAAGATCTTGTGCATGGCAGTGCTGGGTAGTTTTCTGTTGTATGTAGGGTCATTATGGGTCAGATATGACTCAATAGCACTGAAAAAACAATGTGAATCAGATTTCATGCCAGACCTTGGAAGCCCATTTATGAACAAGATGTAGTCTCTGCCTTCATATACATGAGAATTTAGGAGGATATGGAGAAAAGGAATCCAGCAGTAATAATACCCTAATATAAAACTTAGGGGCAAGGGTTTAGCTCAGTTGGTAGAGTGCTGTTTCCCACTGCCTGAATGCTGGGCTTCAATTCCTAGCACTGCAAAAATTAGAGTACATGGCAATTTATGCTGGAAGCAATCTCGAAAAAAACCAGCAGCCATTGAAAACCATATGAGGGTTGTTAGGAGTTGAACCCAACTTAACAGCACCTAACAACAATATAAAATTAGAGACTCTAAAACTACATTGTTTTATTCACCTTTATACTCCAGTGCTCTGAATAATCTCTGACACCTCAACACCCTTCAACTGTGGTTGAGTGAATGATTTACTGTATGAATACTGGGATACTTGAATGGACAATGTCTGGGGATATAGGTATACTGGAGGGTAGAGAGAAGCAGAAATGAATGCCACAAGTCAGGGATGATTTCTAAGTAGAAGGAAAACTTAAGCTGAAATTTCCTCTTTATAAATTGGATTAAATTTTTGCTTGGTTGAGGGACTTGATATTTCAAGGAACCTTGCTACATGTCTTTTCTTATAAAGTGAAATCTTTTATAGTGCAATCACTTCCTAATTTGTATGTGGAGCAAGTTAAGATTTTTGTATGTCAGGTTTTCTTTTTTCTTTTTAAGGTGGGCACAATGGTGTATATTTGCAATAAGTAAAAACATCCTTACAGTAATTGAGTGAGAAATTATTGATTGAATTTAATCTGCATTTTTCTTTCACAGCCTATAAAGAGTAATACAGCTGTTCTACCTGTAAAAATACCCTTCTTATAGTGAGTAAAGAATGCATACTTGTGTAGACTTGATTGGAAGTTAAAATTTTTCTTTCTCAATCAATAACCAGTTGATCTTTGAAAGTCACTTGTTTAGTACTCATGTCTTCTATATGCAAAATGTGAGATCTGGATCAGAATATTTCTTAATTCTTGGTTTGTCTAAAACTATGCGAAAGGAAAAGAAAATGATTAATGACAAACTTAAAGTTAAGGTACTAAATTTACAAATACTCAAAATCAGCTTGGAGATAGAACTAAAAATGATTTTTTTGTTTAATTTAAGATCCAGAAGTCTTGATTAAAAAAAATAATCTGTGGACAACCATGCTTATTTTAGAATGTGAGAAAGTTCCAGGGAATTATTTAGAAGAAAATGAGACTTACCTATTGTTGTTGTTGTTAGGTGCCTTGGAGTCTTGTCCCACTCATAGTGACCCTCATGGGGTTTTCAATGGCTGATTATTTTGGGATTGCCTTGGGAGTGGATTGCCATATCCTTCTCCCATTTTTGCAGTGCTAGGAATCCAACTCGGGACCTCAGAGACAGCAGAGCAGCCCCAAGACTTATCTATTTAATAAGAAAGAGTGATTATCATATGTTGTTGTTGTTAGGTGCCATCGAGTCTGTATCCAACTCAGAGTGACCTTGTGTACAATAGAAGAAACAGTATTGTTAGTGTTTCTCTGCTATTCATAGGGTTTTCAATGGCAGATTGATTTTTGAGAGTGGGTTGCTGGGTCCTTCTCCCAAGCCTACAGCATCTGGTGTTCCCAGGCGGTCTCCCATCCAAGTATTAACCAGGTCTGACCCTACTTAGCTTCTGAGATCTGGCGGGATCAGATACCACAGTGGTATGGCTGCAGGCAATTATCATACATATATATATGTATATATATGTACATATATATGTATACATACACACACATATACATATACATACATACACACATACACAGTAAGGGAAATTTCAGTATTCTCATATTGATTTGCCTTAATGAATCAGAGAAAGTGATTAAACAACATTAAATTCTGATTCAAATTTGAGTCATACTATCCAGATATATTCAGTTACACTAAATAATATGAGGCAAGATCTTCAAGAAACAAAAAGTGAAACAACTGATGAAATTCCACCTTTTATTAATTTCCTGCTCTTGCCACATTTTTCTCTGAAGAATTTTTATAATCCTATAAATAACCACAAAGTGTAATTCATCTTGTTTAGGTGGCTAAACTTTGTTTCAACATTAATTACTTTCAACCAAAATGTAATTTTATGTTTTTAGGCAAAATTTTGATTTTGTTAGATATTGACTTTGGGAGATTTATTATCTATTATCTCATTAAAATAAATTAACCTAAGAAACAACGAGTCTATAGAAATATCATCCCACTTTGTTGTTCATTTATTACATATTTATTTTGAGACAATGTTATGGACAACTATTTTGTAGTATCAGTGTTACCCAAGAGCTATACCAGCCACATGTGCCTATGAACAGTTTGTTGTTGTTGTTGTTAGGTGCCGTTGAGTCGGTATCCAACTCATAGCGACCCTCTGTACAACAGGGGAAACACTATTGTCAGTGCTTCTCTGCTGTTCATAGGGTTTTCAATGGCAGATTGATTTTTGGAAGTGGGTTGCCAGGTCCTTCTCCCAAGCCTACAGCTTCTGGTGTTCCCAGGCTGTCTCCCATCCAGGTACTAACCAGGCCCGACCCTGCTTAGCTTCCGAGATCTGACGGGATCGGATGCCACAGGGCTACAGCTGCAGGCATGAACAGTTTAGTATGTCCCTAATAAGATTTGAAATGTACTATAAATATACATCATAGATTTCAAAGGGCTTTAAAAACTGTGAAAATCCTTAGAATTTTTTTATTTCTTATTGAAATGCTCAAATATTTTGGGTATATTGGGTAAAATACTTTTTTAAAATTAAGCTTAGGAGACAAAGGTATTGCTCAGTAGTAGGGGACTTGTCTAATATGCTATAGACCCGGAGTTTGAATTGCAAAATAAACAAATAAATAATTTAAACTTAGCTATTCATTTTTAATTTTTAATGTCACTACTAAAGAATCTTAAAATTACTGGTGTGACTTGCATTATATTTATGTTGGAGAGTGCTGCCTTAGAGTTACATAAGCAAGCCATTTGCTGAGTGCTGAAATGTTCTGGCAATGTATAAAGGTTCTGGTGATTGATGGTCCATTGTGCTTATTTGTGAGATAATAGTGATAGACATGAGATAATGAACTTTTATTTACATTAATCCATCAGTGTAAGAAGAATATATGAAGTTATGCAAAAGAAAAATTTATGCTTTAAATGACTTTGGAAAACTTGATGCACTTCTGGTCTTTTCTTGTTTTGAAGGGTTAGAGTGTGTTTGTACTTTCTGTGAGTGATGTGGACCCAGATTTACAAATACCTTTAAAATTCCTTGTTCAGAAATGGAACCCAAGGACATATAGAAAAATACTACATAGTAAAAGATAGAGAAGACTTGGATGGGAAACTTAGATGGGAAGGGGGGGGAAACATAGGGTAGGGTAAGGGGTAACCTATATGAATAATGTTTATAAAATTGCATATATGAAAATTGTCACAATGAAAAGCATGTCAAAATGAATCACATTATGATGTACATTAAAAATTTCTAATAAAAAAATTCCTTGTTCAAACTGTTTTTTATCTCCAGTAATATTTTAAAACAGATGTAGTAGTCAAAGCTGTGCTTACTCATGCTTTCTCTTGGCTACCTTCTCAAGTACCTAAACCTATAGATAAAGTGTAGTTCATTAGCACTACTGATGCACAAGACTTGTTTTATATGGTATTTTATATCATAATTTGCCTACTTACTTTTCCTTTGGTCTAACTTTAAGACTGTATATCCACCTATCTTTTGACTTATTTAAATTTTGTCTATGTAGTCTAGCGTCTAACATATAGTGGCACTCTGAAAAATATTTATTGAATTAAAGGAGCACCTGGTGAGATTTAAGAGATCAGCTGTCCTCCCTCAGCCCTCATCCCTCATCCCACTTATTTTGGGACTAGTGTATCATATGTTGGAATTAACCTAAAGATTCAAGCAAACCATTTCTAGAACATACATCAGCAATAAGTAGATAGATTCTGCTATAATATTTTGTTGTTTTCTAATTTAATAATTCAAGATTTCAAAACTAGAAAAGTCAAATATTCATTATCTAACATTTTGATGCCTGTAGATGTAGCCCTGTGGCATCTGATCCCATCAGATCTCAGAAGCTAAGCAGATTCGGGCCTGGTCAGTACTTGGATGGGAGACCGCCTGGGAACACCAGGTGCTATAGGCTTGAGAGACAGACCAGACAACCCACTCCCAAAAATCAGTCCAATCTGCCATTGAAAACCCTATGAACAGCAGAGAAGCACTGACAATAGTGTTTCGCCTGTTGTATGCAGGATTGCTATGGGTCAGATACTGACTTGACAGCACCTAACAACAACAATATTTTGATAATATGACTAGTCCAAGTCTCTTGTGCATTTCAGTGTTTTGAGATTGTCTATAAATAGATTCAATACAGAAAGTTATAAAATTTTCTCTTCAGTCTTTCAGTGATCCTTGTTGTAGTTCTTTTGCTCATAAATCCTCCCCATATTTATGTATTCAGAAATTATCCCCATTTGAGAAAGATTTAAGTGATTTTGGCCAGGTTACACTGTGAGTACAGCTAAGCCAGAACTTACTGCCTCTGCTTTGATCTCATCCTCTTTTCTGTAATTTAACCTAAGAACAGTCTAAGCAAGAGGTCAAATTTAGGACCATGAAGTCATTTTGCCACCTCTCCTCTGGGTCTTCATTTCCTGAGCCAGTTTTATTGCTGGCGTTTTACTGAGATCCAGATATGATTCCACTGTTATGAATAACCTTTGTGTCTTATTGGTTGGGTAAAAGAACTTCTTTTCCTGCTCTTCTTCCTCTTCCTCTTCCTCTCCCCCCTCCTCCTCCTTTAAATCTGGCTCTAGTATGATAGTCCTTGTTATGAATGGATGATTTTTTGTATTAATCTTGTCCTTCCCCCTTGCAAAAAGTGTACACTCTAAATCTGTCTTGGGGGCAGATGGAAGAATGATAATTCTATTTCATTCAATTCATCTAAAATGCCATTCAGAGGCAGAGCAGGCTTTTTGTCAAGTTTCCATGGAAGATATCCTTGTTAGAAATGTGATGGGTGATGGTTGTGAGACTGTGACTGCCACCCAAAGGAGGCCTGAGGCCTTAGTTGCTGGCTGAGCAAATAACCCAGGGGAACTACTAGAGCACAAAATTTCATGTAGTGCAAATCCTATTTTATTTTAATAGGAATAGGTGAGACATTCATGTGGTTAAAATTCAGAAGGTACAAAAGAGCATATAATCTCCCTCCTGTAGTGGCCTCCTGCCACTCTGTTCCCTGTTTTAGAATCAACCACTTCCATCAATCTGTATAAAAAACAGAAAAGAGGGTGGTGAGAATACTATATATTTGTTTGTGTATTTGTAAAATATGCGCTTTTTTTCCTCTAGCCTTGTAATGATTTATTTTGGAAGTGGTTCCATGTGAATATATGATGAAGTTAGTTTATATGGCTGTGTACTAGTCCAATTTATGGGATTACCAATTTATTTTATAACATCCTATATTTGAATACGGGGCTGGGATTTAGCTCAGTGGGTAGAGTGCTGCGCTGCAGTCTCTGAAGCCCCAAGTTCGATTCCCAGCACCCCAAAAATGGGAGAAGGGCCTGGCAATCCACTCCCAAGGCAATCCCGAAGCACTCAGCCATTGGAAACCCTATAAGGCTCGCTATGAGTTGGATATCGACTTGACGGCACCTAAGAACAACAACAACATATTTGAATACAAGTTTTATTGCTATTGCAAACAATGCTACAAACAATAACTTGAATACATAATTTTATATGCATGTGAGCATATTTAGGAGGTTAGACTCTAAGAAGTACAGTTGTAGGTGAGAAGATATGCTTCTTTGAAATTTTAAGATTTAATTTTATGCATTTTTTGAAAGAGAACGTATGTTTATAGTATTTTTAAATGAGTGAAGAATAAAGTTAGTTTCCTTTTGTTTCTCTCAGCCTTCAAGAGAGATAGCCACTGCTAGTACCTCTTTTGTACCTGCCTAGAGACTGAGTCCATATAAATATGTATAATGTGTATTATTAGATAGATACATTACATGCATACTTTTTACCAGGAAGATTTAAAATTTCTTCTTCCTTCAGTCTAAATAGAGCTGATTCTCAGTGAGGAGTGATTTTTGCCTTTCCAGAGGGCATTTAGTAACAACTGGAGCCTGTTTGTGATTGTCACAAGTCTATGTGTAGCTATGCTAGTGGCATCTAGCAAGTAAAGAACAGAGATGTTGCTGACATCCTATAATTCATGGGATAGCTCCTCACAACTTACCAGGTCAGGAGTGCCAATGCTGGGGAATTCTGATTTTTAAGGACAAGAAAGCTTTTATAAGATGTCTATTTTAATAGATACAAGGCTTTGTCAGAACCATGGATGCTAGGAACATCCCTCCTCCTGTTTCTACTCCATCTGCCAACGTTTTGAACCATCAGTGTTGTGGCTGTCACCAGCAAGGGTGATGATCCCAGTGACATTGATTATACATATCTGGCCTCTAGAATGATTATAAATATGGTGCCTGTGCTGTCATATGTTTCCCATTTCTTTGTTCATTTCCTCACATCTTCTGGTGGTTTGCTGAGAAAGGGTATATATTGTTGTTGTTAGGTGCCGTCGAGTTGGTGTCCAACTCATAGCGACCCTATGTACAGCAGGCGAAACAGTATTATTAGTGATTCTCTACTATTCATTGTGTTTTCAATGGCTGATTGTTTTGGGGAGTGGATTTCCAGGTCCTTCTCTCAAGCCTACAGCACCTGGTGTTCCCAAGAGGTCTCCCATCCAAGTATGAACCAGGTCTGACCCAGCTTAGTTTCTGAGATCTGATGGGATCAGACACCACATGCAAGAAAAAGTACATGGAAGATAAATTTAAAGAGACTTTTAACTTCTAAAAATATCTTTAATATGTCCTCCTATTGGATTGATGTTTTGTGTCAAATTCTAGAGAAGATATAATTTTATCTCAGAATATGAGGCCATATCTCCATTGTCATATAGTGTCTGCTTTCTTGTTGGGAGGGAGAGTGAAATTTTGATGATTACTTGCATGTAATCCTCTCCCTGGATGTCCTGAAATATTTCACTGATAAGTGTAATGTGGTATGCATTTGCTTGTACTCAATACATTGCATTTTTAATGGTCTCTTTTAACCTGGAAATTTATCCCTCAGTTCTGGAAAATGATCTTAAATAATTTCATTGATTTCTTTCCTATTTTCCTTGTTGCTATTCTCATACTCCTCTTTGGATGTTAGAATATGTAGTCCATTTTCCCCCTATGTTTTCTCTTTGTGATTTTGGTTCACTATATAGGAGATGACCTCACATTTTTTATCTCTTGTGTTTTGATTTTCTTTTGTTTTTGCTGTTACATATTTTTTCCTTTATTAGTAAATGATGATGGGGTACAGAGTAATACAGCATTGGCTTTTTCCATTATTTGTCCTTTTTTAAAAAAATATTTTTTGAGGTACTGGGGGTTGAACCCCGGCCCTCTCACTTGCATGCTTTGCAAGTGCTGTACCAATGAGTTGTACCCTCAGCCCGTTTTTTTTTTTTTTTTTTTTTTTTT
>VMDO01002167.1:0-176809 GCA_007922755.1 Pedetes capensis
TTTCCAACTACTGAGCTTTCTTCTTTGTTTCCAACCTTTGCATTCCAGTCACCAGTGATTATCAGTATATCTTGATGGCATGTTTGATCTATTTCAGATTGCAGAAGCTGATAGAAGTCTTCCCTTTCTTCATTTGTGGCCTTAGTGGTGGGTGCATAAGTTTGAATAATAGTCATATTAACTGGCCTTCCTTGTAGGCGTATGGATATTATTCTATCACTGACAACATTGTATTTCATGACAGATCTTGAAATGTCTTTTTTGATGATGAATGCAACCCCATTTCTCTTTAGTTTATCATTCCCAGCATAGTAGACCATATGATTATCTGACTCAAAATGTCCTATGCCAGTCCATTTTAGCTTACTGATGCCTAGAATGTCAATGTTTATGCGCTCCTTTTCTCTTTTAACAATTTCTAACTTGCCTAGATTCATACTACGTACATTCCATGTTCCAATTATTAATGGATGTTTACAGTTGTTTCTCCTTATTTTGAGTCGTGCCACATCAGCAAGTTGAGCACCCTGGGGTTTTCCTCCATTTTCGTCATCATGGTAGACTCTACTTTGAGGAGGCAACTCTTCCCCATTAGTCTTTTGAGTGCCTTCCAACCTGGGGGCCTCATTTTCAGGCACTATATCTGACAGTGTTTCTTTGCTATCCATAGGGTTTTCAATGGCTAGTTGTTTCGGGAGTGGCTCACCAGGTCCTACTCCCTTTGAATTTAGTATATAGAGATGAAAAATAAAGAGATCAGTACATACAATATAGAAATAGGATATTTATTGTGAGGTTGCTCGAAATGGCAAAGAAGTGGACGAAGAGCCAGTGCTGAGGAAAAGGAGAATGTGTGAATATGGGAGTATGGAGAGTATATGATGTCTCATTTTGGTAAAACCAGTAATACATACATATTTTATTGCATATAATGATATTGTAACAAAGAAAAATAACGAATGACTAGATTATTAAGAGGGGGTAGCTAGTTAGAGAAAGGAGATTATGGAGCTATAGGGAAAGGAAAGGCAAAGGGAAATTATGCAAAAAAATTAAAAAGAAGGCACTGAAGTCCACACAAATATGTATAATACTTTATGCATTTATCTAAAATAAATTTGTATGTGCACATACATACACATACACAAACAATTATTAAAATTAAAAATATGCTATGTTTCCTGCTTAAACTGAAGTCTAGAATTCAGATGATAATATAAAGTAGAAATTGAAACACTGAATAAACTTCTTTATTAGTTTCACCTTCCAAATCACCTTCTTACTTGATCATCAATGTTTTCCTTAGCAATTATTTTTGAGACCATCCATATTGTGAGTAGTTCTCTGTCAGCGGTTTGGTTTGTCCCTCACATTTCCTTCTCTGGAGTTTTCATATACAGAGCTCACATAAGGATCACTAATCCAAAGAGCCCTCTGCTGTCCTACTATCACCTTGGGATAAGGTGGTAAATTATACAGTGATGACCTTTTCGGTTAAGGAGAACAGGGTTTAGGCTTGAAATTAAAAGTGCGGTTCTCTTCCACCTGCACAGAATCTAAGTCTCAGGAGGAAAACACTGCCAGGCACCTGTGAGGCTTCACTTCCTGTTGCAGGGCACATTTGGGGCTGGCCCCAGGCCCCAGGCCCCAGGCCAGTCTCACAGATTTCTCAAAGAAGGGAGGGTGCACTAACCCCTTTGGGGAAAGCAGAATCCATCAGTGCTTGAAACTGGCAGCAACAGAGGAGAGGGGACACTGCTCACCTAGGTATAAGAAGAGATAGATGAAGTCCCAGCACTAACTCTTGCCTTTGAGCCTACTTTTGACAGTAAAACCTGTTTCCTGAATGTCAAGCTGTGCATAATTTGATAAGTCACTCTTTCTTCTTGGGTGGGCAGCAATGGGGGATCAGAGATAAGCCATCCATTCAACCCTCCTTAAAGGAGGATCAAGGGAAGATAACCCTTCCTTCGCAGGCTACCTGCAACTTAAAAAATTTTCCCAATTCTGCCAATGTCTGCATACCTCATTTTGTATGGATGATAACTGATAGGTGGTAGTCTTGCAACACTTCTCAAAATGACCACAGATAAAAAGGAAAGTGCATTTCCAACCTTTTACTTATCCATAATCTACTCACCTAAAATGCTTGATTTTAACTATGCCAAATACACCAGTAAGGAACTTGAGAACTATTTTGGAATACTGCCAACAGTCTTAACTAAAAAGTTGCTTTCGATTAGCCTGTGGCCATTAAGAGTCTCCTTGCATTCATGGAAGTGTTACAGAGACAATTTTGCCATTAGTAATATCTTCATGGGGCTGGGATTTAGCTCAATTGGTAGAGCGCTGCACTGCAGTCTCTGAGGTCCTGAGTTCAATTCCCAGCACTGCAAAAATGGGAGAAGGGCCTGGCAGTCCACTCCCAAGGCAATCCCGAAACAGTCAGCCATTGAAAACCCTGTGAGGGTCACTATGAGTTGGATACCGACTCGACGGCACCTAACAACAACCTAACAATATCTTCACTGTTTTAATTAGAAAACACGGTTGTGTTCTCTTAATAGTTTGTATTAAAGACTTGGAACTGGTCTAAAAGTGACTTAGGTTGTTGCTTTCCTTGGAAGTAGCATTCAAACAGCTTGAAGGATTGAGTCTTGCAATCCTCTAAGCTTTCAAAATTGTGTAGTAACATGTACAGGGTACAGAGTGGTAAATATGTGTAATCACATCTGAACACTTTCAGGTTTGCTTTAATGTTATTGTTTTCCCAAGTGTTGGTATGCAAATAGATATTTGTTAAGTATTTAACTAGTTGGACTAGGGTTTAGTTCAGTTGGCAGAGTGCTGCTCCGCACTTCCTGAGGACCCAGGTTTGATCCCCAGCACCACAAATATGGGAGAAGTACCTGGCAACCCACTCCTGAAACAGCCCCCAAACAACTAGCCACTGAAATCCCTAGGAAGAGCAGAGAAGCACTGACATGGTGCCTGGCAGCCTGAGAGAACCTAACAACTCTGAAGTGGAGCACTGTATTTATGTCTGCAGCCATAGCACCCTGCCTGCAGCTGTAGCCCTGTGGCATCCGATCCCGTCAGATCTGGGAACCTAAGCAGGGTCTGGCCTGGTTAGTACCTGGATGGGAGACCGCTTGGGAACACCAGAAGCTGTAGGCTTGGAAGAAGGACCTGGAAACCCCCTCCACCCAAAAAAACAATCTGCAATTGAAAACCCTATGAACAGCAGAGAAGCACTGACAAGAGTGTTTCCCCTGTTGTACAGAGGGTCACTATGAGTCGGATACAGACTCAACGGCACCTAACAACAACAACATAGCACCCTGGCATCCGATCCTTCTGATCTTGGAAGCTAAGTAAGGTCAGCCTGCTTAGTCCTTGGATGTGAGACTGCCTGGAAATACCAGGTGCTTCAGGCTAGGCAGCCCACTCCTGAAATAATCCACCACTGAAAACTCTGTGAATAGCAGAGAAGCACTGACGATAATACTGGGCATGGTACAGTGTGGGGGAATGTTTCATTCTGTTGTATATAGGGTTGCTATTAGTCGGACCCGACTTGATGGCACCTAACCACAAGTTCTTACAATGCTCCTAGGACTGTTTTCAGTTATGGAGACTGACAAATTAGTAAATGTCTGTGATTAGCTGGGCGGGGTGGCGCACGCCTGTAATCCCAGCGACTAGAGAGGGAAAGATAGGAGGATTACAAATTCGAAACCAGAGGCAGTCTGTGTAATTTAGGAAGACCCTGTCTCAAAAAGTAAAAAAAAAAAAAAAAAAAAAAGGTCTGGGGGTGCAGCTCAGTGGTACAACACTTGCAAAGTGTGCAAGCACAAGGCCCTGGGTTCAATCCCCAGTACCACATACACACACACACAAAAGGCTGTGATTGATATTTCTAAGGAATAAGTGAATAGCTCAATATAATCTACTTGTCCTGATTGTGAAAGCAAAAGCAAGAGTCAGGCTGTGGCTCTATACCTTTCTGGTACTGTTGTAACACCAGACTCAAAGATCTCCCAGTTTCCATAGGTTTCTCCTGAGTCTGTCCCCTCCTTTCTGCATTTATTGCCAACATCTGGAATCACGTCTTCACCCTCACTTGCTTGGACCATTGCAGTACTCCACTGTCTTCCTTCACCCCTTCTTTTTCTCCCCTTTGGTATCTCCACTACCTCTTCACTTGTCCATCAGACACTGTCACATCCCCTAATATGTTTTGTTGTTGTTGTTGTTGTTAGGTGCCTTTGAGTCTTGTCTGACTCATAGTGACCCTCACAGGGTTTTCAGTGGTTGATTGTTTTCGGATTGCCTTGGGAGTGGATTGTCACATCCTTCTCCCATTTTTGAGGTGCTGGGAATTGAACCCAGGACCTCAGAGACTGCAGAGCAGTGCTTTACCAACTGAGCTAAAGCCCAGAATCCTTCCCCTAATATAATCCCTCAATAAATTAATTTCCAACTGTACTCTGAGATGTTTATAATTCCAGAATGAGTCCTGAGGATTATGTACACTATCTCCTAAGAGTAACAAGGGTCTTTTGCTCTTTATTTCCTAAATCCTATTAAGTCTAGTTGATTGTGTTTTCTTAATTTCCTTTCCATTTCTTTCTCTGTCTCCATCCCTGCTTTTAAGGAGTTTTGCAGCCTCCCAATATTTCAGAATTAGGTATTGATTAACAATCTCTTCCCATCTTTGCTATTTCATCCTGTTTTGCCAATATATCTGGTAGAACAGCCATATGAAACACAAATTAGATCAACTTACTGCCTTCAAAGAAAAACAACAATATCCTCCACCACTCTTCAGAGGCTCATAGCAGCTGTCAAGAGGAGATACATCCTCCTTTGCACAGCAGCCTTAGTACCAGCTGATCTGGTCCTTGCTTAACTCTCTCATCTGAGCTTTTGCAGGTCCTCCCTCCTTTCCTTCACCTACAGACAGTCCCACTGAATATCTGTGAGCCTCAAAGAGCTTTCTCCTGCTTATCTATATCTGTGTCTATTGTTTTGCTGTCAGATTAGAATTCTCATTTTGTTTCTCTCCCAACAATTCTTTTGGTCAATCACGACTAGTTGATTTTTGAAACTTGTCTCACTTTTCCCTAGGAACTTTTTCTTTTATTAGATTTTAAACTACCATATAAAATTGCACATATTAAAGAGATGCCATGTAATGTTTTAATACATGTATACATTGTGTGATCAGGTTAGAGAATTTATTGCCTCAATCACGTACCACTTCTTCATGGCAAATAATATCCCAAATGCTTCTCTCCAGCACTTTAAGATATACAGGACACAATCACTGTCAATAGTCAAACTTAGTACATACACACTGATCAACCTCCCCCCAACACCCCAACATTCCCAGCCTCACTCCACTTTCAATTTGCATGAGATCAACTCTGTTACAGTCTATAGGAGTGAGATCAGGCAGACTTTACTTTCCTAAACACTCTTATCTCCAACTCTACCTCCACATAGAGTTGATGCATGTTTGATGCATTTCCTGTACCCTTGATGGTTAGCGCTATCCCTGCACTGGGCTGTAATTTAATTGCCTATTTCTGGAGAGCCCCCATCTTATTCATCATATCTGCACCTCCAGGGCACAGTAAATTGCCCAGCACAGAGCCACCTGAGGGCAATCTTCTTGATCTGATACTCTCCAGAAAAGCAAACGCAGGCTGACTGCAGTGGGAGGCTGGTGGCTTGGGGAACAGATTTTGTTTCTGGTTTTGTTTTCTGTTTATTATTTTTTGAGCTTAAATTAAAGATTGAGGAGTCAAATCAAATTGTTCTTTAAATTTTGGGATATATCATTAGTTATTTAGACATATGAACTATTTAATTTTGCTGTAGTATTTTGATTCCAAAGTAACCAGAGATATTTTATTTAAGCAATGCTGAATTTCTTTAAAAAGTAGCCCATTCCGACAACAGTGGCTCTGGAGGCAGAGGCAGGAGGATCACAAGTTCAAGACCAGAGGCAGTCTGCGTAACTTAGTGAGACCCCTGTCTCAAAAAGTGAAAAAAAAAGAAAAAGGGCTGGGGGTGCAGCTCAGTGGTACAGCACTTGCAGAGCATGCAAGCGCATGGCCCTGGGTTCAACCCCCAGTACTGGGAAAAAAAAAAAAAAGAAAGAAAGAAAAAGAAAAAAAAAAGTAGCATATGTAGTATTTTCACTGACCTTCATCATAATCACTCTTGCCATAGTGATACTTTTTCATTAATAGGTAGAATTAGTCTGAGAATAAGCTTACCTCTTTTTTTAAAGTTTTATTTTTGCCAATAATAATTTTGTTGTTTAGTCAACTTATTTTTAAGACTTTGTTGAGCCTTGGGTTTCTGGATACATTGTACAATTAATGTAAACTTAGGAAACTTGTTCTGTTCTGTTTTTGTTTTTTAAATGGTCCAAATGTAAGTTGTTTTTAGTCACAGGATTTCTGTAAATACAAACTTATGTCAGAAGAGGCCTTTTATTTACTTTTTGATTCAACTCAGCATGTTTATTTAATCTGCAATGATTCAGCTTACTGGCTGCATTAGAAATATGGAGTGTGTGTTCTCCTGATGCCTGAGTAAGTTGATGGCTTTGATCTGAACTGCAAAGGCTCAGAAAGAGGGCAGTTTTTTCCTTGCAAATTTGCCATTGGTATTTCTCTTTTCTGTTAGAAAAGTACAGTTGTTTGATTATAGGGCTACTCTCTTTTCATTTAGATTTTCCAGACTTGCAGAATTAAAGTTTATTCTTATGGTGGTGGTGATTGTGACTGTTGTCCTTCCTCCACCGTATTCTAGGTTAGTTTTTGGTGCTTTCAAATAGAAAAGGCATGGACAGTCCAGGCACTGACAGAAATCTATATTGATTTTCTCTTCCTCCTGGACATTCTGGAGGAAGTACAGAAGGAGATGTTGATATTCATCTGTTCAGGAGATCACAAAAACCCAATATAGGAATAAATGATTATTTTAATGACTACACCAACTTTGTGGAAACACAAACAAGAGAAAGCCAGCCAGCATGTGCTTCTTCTTTAGGTAAGATCCACTTGCTCCAAGTGTCCTGAGTCGCTGGTCTGCAGATGCTCATTTTACCACTTTAACGCGTCTTCGTTGTTAACTGCTTCTGTCCATCTTCCTTTACTTTTGATGGTCACCCCTAATTTTTGTGATCATCCCTGGATGGCTCATTACAGCGGTTGCTTATGCTGTTGAGTTTCCTGAATTCCTCCCTGCTGGTGAACCTGTCTCTAAAGTTTATCTAGCTTGCAACTGTGCACTTAAATCATGCCTGCCACCCAGGGACTGCTTGATTCCCTTTGCTTATTTGAAATAAGATTTCTTGGAACCAAGGATCTGGCCTTTGAGAAGTGTGGAAAGCCACCCTGCAGGCTTGATCCTTTCTCATCAGTAGTGCTTAGTATTTCAAATAAATCAGATCCTTTCAGATTCTGACCCCTTCATCAGGGACTCCAATAATGACTGAGCACTTCATGGTCTTACATAGAAATCAGATGCTTTGTGACCTTAAACCCAAATTACACTTAATGTCTAAAAAACTACAGAACTAAGCATCAGGAACCTCAGTGTCTGGAGGGACCAAAAGATGATTTATCCCTTCTACACACGAATGTTCTCGGATTGAACATCCCTGGATGTGATTAACTTATTACCTCTGAGGCAGCTCATGCTGCATTTGGACAGATTGAACAGAGATTTCTTTTTCCTGTTGAACTGATATTTTTCTCCTTGGGATTTTTATCCTTTGTTCTGGTTCTGATTTTGAGGCCAGCCATCTATGCCTTGACTTTTGCAGATCTGTAAGAAGCCATTATATATTTCTCAGTTTTCTTTCCAGGCTTCACATTCTCAGTTCTTTGAACTCTTCTTCCTCTGATACGATGTTAAGTTCTCTCACTTTCTGGTTGATCAATTCTTCTTTCAGTCTGTCTCTAACTCTATTAAAATGTGGTATTGTCCAGAACCAAAGAGAAGGTCTTCTCACTTCCCTCTTTGTTCTTGTTTTTGGTATTTCAGCCTCAAAACATATTTACCTGTGAGTGTTTGGATATCTAATATTACTTCATACTGAAATTGTGATGTAAAAACATTGATTTTTAAAAGAAATACTGCTAAACTACTCTTTTTTGTACTGGAGGTTGAACCCAAGGCCTTGCGCATACTTTGCAAGTGCTGTAACACTGGGATGCATCCTAAGTCCATTTTTATCTTTCATTTTGAGACAAGGTCTTGCTAAGGTAAAAAGGCTACCACTGGCCTCAAACTTGCTATCCTCCTCCCTCAGTCTCCCAAGTTGCTGGGATTATAGGCCTGTGCCACTGTACCTGGCCTGCTAAATTACTCTTTGCCCCATTTTTCACTTATGTGATAGATGTTCTTGACCTCCTGTCGATGTGTTATATTTATCCATGCTTTATTTTATCTTCTTAGAGCCTTTTATTTTAGAAGTCTAGATTCTGAACCTGTAATCTAATGCAGGGATCCCCAACTCCTGAACCACGGATGAGAAAGACTGTTAAGAACAGGGCTGCAGAGCAGGAGATGGGTGGTGGGCTAGTAAGAAAACTTAACATGTATTTATAACTGCTCTCTGTTGCTCACATTTCTGCCTAAGCTCCATCTCCAGTCCATGAAAAAATTGTCTTCTGTGAAACTGGTCCCTGGTGCCAAAATGTTTGGGGATTGCTGAACTCTTTTGACTTAATTTTTGCTTCTGTGTTTTGTATATGGACCTTCTGTGGCTTCACTAAAGGAAATGATGAGAATGGTTCTCAGGATTTAAAATAAGACTCATGCAGATTATCATTAGAAATCGCCCTTTGTGTTTGATGTCCATTTTTAATTGGAATTTTTTTGTAGTTATTGAAATAGGTACAAATTTACCTGGTTGTTTAAATTCTGAGCTACTTTTTCCCTACATTTTCTTAAAGAATCACTTCAAGAAAACCCTTGTTGGGAACATCCGTGGAATGCATTTACCTACAAAGAAAGAAACATAATTCTGTGTAACTGGTTTTTGGTAAATCTATGAGGCATTCTACTTACCATGCAATCCTTGCCCATTGTTTAGAAACCACTCTTTAAACCATCAGTTCTGGAACCTTGCCATGCAAGGCTGCCATTTCTAAAGTGGGCCATGATTTTGAAAAACTGAAATGGATTTTCTCATATACAATTCTTGTACATCTTTCTGTATTTTATCATCACTAAATTATCATTATATCACATTTTCAAATTCTTAGTTACTATTGCTGGACTTTTCCCACCAGAAAATTTAATGAATTTGACATTGATTAGGTGATCATAGAAGTCCCTTCAGGGCAGGGGCTCCATCTGCCCAGGCTTAGCTAAGTCTTGACATAGAACTTTTGCTGTATTGAACAAACGACTCTCTTTTCTTATCTTGACTTACCAAGGTTAGTTCAATATTTTTCAGCCTCAAAATCATTTTTATTGTTAAAATTATCTGTAAATAACAGAAAATACAAGATTACAGGGCCTTCCACAATGTAGAGGTAAAAGAAGTCCTGAGGGAGAAGGAATCCAGCTCCTTTCTTACTTCTCTATCTTTCTAGGACTTGGTTTTCAAGCTCAAAGTCCAATAGCCTCTGGAGCTCCTGCCATTACTTCCGTTTGTCAGGCAGCTGGATGTGAAAGACACAAGACTTCTTGTCATGGAGCCAGCTAACTAGATTTTTCTTTCTTCTTTCCCCTCCCCTCTCCTCTCCTCTTCTCTCTCTCCTTCCTCCCTTCCTCCCTCCCTTCCTTCTTTTCTTCTTTCCTTCCTTCCTTCTTTTCTTCCTCCTTTCCTTCCCTTCCCTTCCCTTTTCTTTTCTTTTCTTTTCTTTTCTTTTCTTTTTCTTTTCTTTTCTTTTCTCTTCTTTTTTTATTTTGCAACAGGGTCTCCCAAAGTTGTGAAGGCATCTCTGGCCTCAAAACTCACAACCCTTCTGCCTCAGCCTCCTGAATAGCTGGGATTACAGGCATGCACTTTTCTTTACACATCCTGCTTATATTCTTTTGCCAGAAAGAACTTCATCAAATCACCATAGATAGGTATAAGAGAGGCTGGGAAAATACAATCTTTAACCAGGCACATTGCCATCCTAGCAAAAATGGATTTCTATTGCTTAGAAGACAAGAACAGTTATTGGGTGGCAATGAATCATTTATGCTAAAACTTGAAGTGAAAACAGGCTAAGGAGCAATTCAGATACTCTTTCTTAAGGTCTTTCAAATACATATTTGTCTTAGAAGTAAATCTCCTGCATCTGACCACCTTCTTTTTTGCTATAAATATCAGCAATATGTCTACTATTGACTACAAAAGTGTACAGACATTTTTCATTTTGTAATTTAGCTGTCTTAATATGCTTTTCTGTTTGTTTGTTGTTACTGTTTCTGTGTATCTACACTGGATTCTTTAGCTTCCTCCCCCCTCTGCTCCTCTTCTGAGATTTATAATTACTCAACCAGAACAGCATTTTTGCTGGTTCCCAACCATGATGAGTCACATTCACTTCCAGATTCTTGAGTCATAGGGTTATGAATCCTTTTCTCTTTATTTTTGAAAAACTGTCTTCTGTAAATTTTCAAGAGTGGGTGTACAACTACTAAGTATTTTTTCTCTCTTTGCCAGTTTCTTGCCCCATTTTCCATGAATGAGATTTGTAGGAAGCTTCTATCTCCTGCAAGGTTTGGGACATGACCCTGGTCTGGTTCGTATGTTCTTTTCTCCTGGTCAGGGATTGCTCAGGGATGAAAAGTGACTCAACCAAAGTCTTTTACTCTGACCATTGCGAGGAACAATCTCTCTCTTTCTGAGATTGTGAGGATTATCTCCAATATCAGAAGAAAGAGAGGGTGCCTTTCTAAGAATGAGACTAAGACAGGAAGGCAAAGATGATGGATGGATTAAGCAAGCTTTGTGAAAACATCTTTTCAGAACCTGAATCTAACATGCCTAATACCAGTAGCATTCTCAAACCTTATAAACCAATAAAGATCCTTTTGCACTTTAAACCATTTTGAGTTGATGTACCTAAAGAAGGTCTCATCAACTCAATTTGGTAATATCTTCTGGGTTCCTGTTCATTCCACTGCCCAACTGGTTTTTCCTTGTTAAACTTTACCAGTTTCATTAGGTACAGATGGTCCTGAAGGTGACAGTTCTACGAAGTAGGTATGAAATAATTCTATAGCAAATCCTTCCAGTGTCGGTTTGATGCTACTGAGAAATTATCAGGCTCTGTGTTCATAGGATATGGAGGAATTAGTTTCAACTTGAACTCAATCTCACTAGTTTCTCTGCTGACTGTCCTTATCTCTGCACAAGAACACAGAGACAGCTGACCAGAAATGTGGCTGCATATCAGAGAGAGGCAGAAGTAGAATGTGGCATAAATAAATACATTTCAGAGAACAAAAGGGAGCAGACATGTTTCAGAATGTTCTGAAGGAAATTAAAATCTCTTTAAAAACCAGTTACTGATGTCCCTGTTCCATAGAACTTAACCTTTGAGCAATTCTGGAAAGCAGCCAGGAGCTTTCCAAGTTCAGTATGTATCTTGATATAATTAATCTATAATTCATTATTTAATCTAAATGGCAAGGGACATGGAAGGGAAACAAACTTACACTTGTTGAGGGGCAGTTATGTGCCAGGTATGTGACAGGTTTCTTTCATGCAGAATTGGTACTAAGGAAAGAAGGCAAAGGAATTTTCAAAGTCATAACTATCTAAGGAATTTGGAAATGTAAGGAATATAGAAATATTTAAAATATGAGAATATAGTTCCTGAGAAATATTTGATAAGTAATTACAACTATGGTTGTTGCTGATGATGTTGATGCTGATGGTGATGATGCCTTGCAAATACCTGGCTGAGGGAAACCCTTCCAGAGGGCTGAGGTTGGTTGAGGCCAGGATACCGTGGCCCTTGTTTTCTGAATGAGCAAAATAAAATATCTGTGTTATTGTCTCCTAAAGGTAAATATTAAAATTCAGATTCTTATGTCTACAGAGCTAATTGATCAGAATCCTTAAACATGTAGCTCAGGTCACCATGTATTTTTAACATGCTCCCTGTTGTTGTTGTGGTTGTTAGGTGCCCACGAGTTGGTATCCAACTCATAGCGACCCTATGTACAACAGGCAAAACACTATCGTCAGTGCTTCTCTGTTATTCATAGGGTTTTCAATGGCGGATTAATTTTTGGGAGAGGGTTGCCGGGTCCTTCTTCTAAGCCTGCAGCACCTGGTGTTCCCAGGTGGTCTCCCATTCAAGCACTAACCAGGACTGACCCTGCTTAGCTTCTGAGATCTGATGGGATCGGATGCCACAGGGCTATGGCTGCAGGCAACATGCTCCCTAGGAGGCTCTTAATGTCCATTAAAATATGAGAATCTTGGCCTTAGGGTGATACTATGGGAGGGAAGGAGAGATGCCTGATCTTTGAGAATGAAGCAAATTGATTAAAATTTCCAGACAATAATTTCAGAACATACTCAACAGCAATAAAATTATTTTTGATCTTTTGAATAAGACTTAAACCGTTTTTGCAATGTGTTTTCTTCTTCCTTTTTTTCCTTTCATCTTTCCTTTCCATATATTTTCCTTATAGTGCAATGTTTCAATGTGATCAGCAGAGGGCACTAAGCTGTAGTAAGTCTGCAAATCAAGTATTTAAAAGATAAGTTGCTGAGTGAATTCAAAGAAGATAGATTAAAATGAGGTCATAAACGTTAGATACATGAATACTTAGTGCATTTTAATTATGATGATTTACATGGACATGTCATGATCACATGGCTCATAAACTTAATTTTAATAGCTATGTTTAACAATGTATCCTTTTCTTTATGATCATTTAATTCTCTCTTTTCAACCCCTGAACTCCTGAATATGATAGTCTCTTAAAATAAGACAAACTCTACTCAGATCAAGTGTTTAATAGATCTGTGACTCCACATAAAGCCCCTGTTTAATTGGTCTGTTCTACTCTGTGATTGTTTAGTTTAATTTGGTAAACATGTCAGTTTTCCCAGGATAATTAGGTGGATAAATAAAATGCTCAAAAATAAAGAAAGGGAGCCAGTTAGACTTTTTATCAGAGACATACACACACAAAAAGTCTTTACAAATGGATAAATTATTTTCCTTAGAGATTTGATCCCAAAGTAGAGTTCCTGAAATTTAAAAGAGGCAAAGGAGGCAACTTTCCTAAATATAACAAAGTCTTCTTGATTATTTGCCAAGGAGGGCAGATAGAAAAGAGGAACTCTTACATGCTTCAGAACCACATTTGTGTTAAAAATGCAGTAAGGCAGGCATTCAGTGAGAGCGTATTCCCACACGCTCACTACCACTTTCAAACAAGTTGGGTAAGTGGATGAGAACGTTACATAGCTGTGGTAATTTTCTTGGAGCTGGCTCAAAGTAAACAGGTACCCAACATTTTTTATGATACTAAATAAACTGCTGGGCTGGGGTTTAGCTCAGGTGGTGGAGTGCTGCTCTGCACACTCTGAGGACCCAAGTTTGATCCCCAGCACTGCAAAGATGGGGGGAGAATATGAGGGTACACTCCCAAAACAATCCCTAGGCAATTAGCCGTTGAGAACCCTATGAGGGTTGCTATGAGTTGGACACAACTCCAGGCACCTAAAAAAACAAATAAACTGTTAACCATGTTGTGGAAATTCATGTATTGGACAGATCGAGAGCTCAACAATTGTTCTGTAGTTAAAAGTATATTAATGAATTGAGTGTTATTCTGCAGAACTTAGAGGTGTTTTGAGGAACAAATAAAAGCCTATCTTTTTTTTATCTATTTCTTACTTTTGGTCACCAAAAATAGACTCATACTTGCAGTGTAATATCTGACCTGACTTCTCTCTAGATTTTATCTCATGGTTTTTGGTTCATGTCTATACAGCTAGTTTCATCCTTAATTAAGTGGTGGTTCATGTTGCTTGATTCAAGATCTGGTTCTATTGTACAGAATCAAGGCATATGTTTGCTTTTGTTTGAAAAGCTTCATAATATAATCCAATGAATAACATATATACTAGTATTTTTTCTCTATCACTTCTTACCACAATGTTTATATTTCCCTAATTATCATGCTCATTGAATTCTGGAAAGCTGCTTAAAATAAAGCATCTTCACAATTAACAAAATGTGTATCTATTGCTGGGCGCAGTGGTCTGTAATCCTAGTGACTTGGGAGGCAGAGGCAGGAGGATTGCAAATTTGAGACCAGAGGCAGTCTGTATAATTTAATGAAACCCTATCTCAAAAAGTAAAAAAAAAAAAATGGGCTGCAGGTTCAGCTCAGTGGTACAGTACTTGCAAAACATGCAAGTGCAAGGCCCTGGGTTCAACCCCTAGTACCTCAAAAAAAAAATGTGTATCTAAATTTAAGGATTTTCCCCTCCCCCATGATTATGTAGAAATATTATAACTATATAATATTACTTTTACCACTTCTTTGAGCTACATTTGGAGTGGTAGTAAAATATTTTCCAGGAAAAAAAAGGTTGCTCATTTCAGACTAGTCTGTTTTCAGGATTTCTCCCTTTGTTCCCAGGCTTGCCCAGATTTCTATACTGCTTTTCCTATTGCCTGTCTTAAAGTTTCAGTATAATAGTAAGGTCTCTTCTGTCTATTTGTTGTTTTACCCTCTGAGAACCTCAAAAGTCTTTGTCCCCTGAGTGCTGAACCAATGGCCTTGATGTGGTTACTCCATTTCTGTTGAGATTAACTCATTATGCAGTTAGGATGTTAAAATATTACTTGGGAGGTAGAAAATAAGAAGAGAGTAGTGTACAAAGCCTTTTGTTTCCCTTGTGAAGGGGAATTTGAGGGAAAAAATAAAATCAAAAGACACGATTGAGGATATGCATAAAAATATTTCTTGAAGTTATTGTTGATTGCTGCCTGAGAACCCTTGCATCTGAGGCTGGCATTTGACAGTGCATGATGATCATTCAGAGAGAGCATGGCTGCTTCTTCCAAACCTATTCAGTCTTGCAGCCCTAAATTTGAGGACATATTTTTCCAAGGGTCTCCAAATATTTCAATATCTTTATGAGGATCTTTTGGAAAATTCACTTTTTTCAGCAACTCGGGGGACTGAGGCAGGAGAATTGTGAGTTCAACTCCAGAGGCAGCCTGTATAATTTAGCAAGATTCTGTCTCAAAATAAAAAATTTTAAAAGGGGCTAGGGGTGCATTTCAGTGGTAGAGCTCTCACCTAACATGTGTGAGGCCTTGGGTTCAACTCCCCAGTACTGCAAAAAAAAAAAAAAAGTGTGTGTATATATGTATGTGTGTGTGTATATACATACATATATAATATGTGGGATAGAGAGGAAGAAAGGGTATGCTGTTGTGCTGGGTAAGTAGATGGACAGAATTATCATCATAAAAATGTTATAGGATAACGCTGTTTTACAATGATGAGTTTACATTTAATTTTACTTCGATTTAACAGGAAAAATGAAGTGAAACTGAAGAATGCTTCACTTCAGATACATTGAAAAAATGCTGCACTTTACAATAAAAAGCAGTGAGTTCTAAAGAATCTTAGGTTTTTTTTATTTATTTTTTTTTCCCTAATACATTGTATGAAACTTGTGGAAGGAACTCACAGTAGGTTGATAATTTATTCTGAGCTCTGGGTTTGAGGAATTGATCTCAAGTTGTCCTTGTACCCTGCACCCTTGACCATGTGAGCCTCTCTTCTTGCATTTGAGAGCTAGTTGCATAGGACAGGAAGACAGAGCTTCCTGGCATTACTGCCCAGTGATCAGATGTGAGCACATTGCAGAACCCACAGTAAGTAAGAGTGAACATGATCTGATTCATTCTTCCCTCTCTCAGTTGCTCCTCCATCTAGCAGAAAATCATTAAGGGCTGAAATGAATGAAAGCCAGAGAGGAGTGATATTTTAATTTCTGCCCTGTATCTCTTATACTTGACCTTTATCTGCTCTATGGCTAAATCCAGGCAGGATCCAAGAAGATGTAGTTTTTCTCTCTAGATGATGGAAATGGAATCACCCTGTTGATTTTTTCATCAGATGGTTTAAAGAGAACCATCTGTCCAACATCAAAAAAGAAAAGTGTGCTTCCATCCGGAGGCTTGGGCTCATTTGTGTAGACCCTCAGAGAAGGACAAACAATTACCAGCAGAGAGAGAGCAGGGAAGAAGCATCTGGCTCAGATATTATCCAGGCAGCCCCTGAAAGCTTGCAGGCACCTGCCTCTCAGGCAATCTCTCAAAATAGACTCTACCAACAGAAAAGTCAGCATTCACTTTCTAGTTGTAGCAACTGGGTTCAGAAATCAAAGAACACCAGCCATATGGTAATAGGATTTTGTGTCTTTCTGTGCGTCTTTGAGATGGCAAGTATTAGCAAGTTAGACTTGCATCATCAGCGTTTTTCTGAGAAACATAAGATTCTTATCCCAACAGGTGGGAAATCCTAAGAGAAATCACAACTTTGGTCTTTTGTTTTCTAAAAAATATTATGTTGTTGTTGTTGTTAGGTGCCAGCAAGTTGGGTCTGACTCACAGCGACCCTGTATGCAATAGAATGAAACACTACACAGTACTGTGCCATACCCAGCACTATTGTCAGTGCTTCTCTGCTAGTCATGGGGTTTCCAATGGTTAATTATTTTGGGAGTGGGCTGCTGGGTCCTTCTCCCTAGTCTGCTCAGCGAAATTTGTCCACTATGGGTGGCTCTGCTGGTATCTGAAATACTCTTGGCATAGCTTTCAGCATCACAGCATGCATGACAAGCTGACAGACGCATTGGCAGGGGGGAGATATTATGGAATCCTCGAATTCAAAAGTAAAAAAAAAATCTCTTTTCAGCAAAAGATTTATGTGACCAACTTTGGAAGACACACTTCTATTTCCAATAGCAACATTAGTAACTGTATTAAATGCACAGTTTCATTAACATCGAAATTGAACTGTGAGAAAACATTCTGGGTGAGAAAATCAACCACATGGTCTCTGGGAGGCACAATGCCTTAACTCTATCATATGGATAATTGCATAGCAATGATGTACTAACTGTACTGAACAATGAGTGCATTGTCTGTTCACAATAACGAAATGAACAGGTTCCTATGTTGCCATCACAAGTTTCCTAAACATTTACTGAATTTATGGGGACATTAGGTTTTCTAACTTAATCCAGAGAGTTGGATTCATCTACACTAAATGGAAAAAGTCTACAGCCATTCCACCTTGGTGTTCCATCCTATCTGTTCTTGAAAGGTAAGCAGGATCAGACCCAGTTAGTTCTTGGATGGGAGACCACCTGGGAATACCAGGTACTGTAGGCTAGGGAGAAGGACTTGGCAACCCACTCCCAAGACAATCAGCTATCAAAAACACTACGAATAGCAGAGAAGCACTGACATAGTGATGGACATGGCACAGCATTGGAGAGTGTTTTGTTTTATCTTATATAGGGTCACTATGGGTTGGACCCAACTCAACAGCACATAATAACAACAACAAGTCTCCTTAATGTTTTCAGTCAAACCATCCTGGCATCCTACCTTATTAAATCTCCAAAGCTAAGCAGGGTTAAGCCTAGTTAGTACCTGCCTGGGAAACCACCTGGGAGTGCCAGGCTTGGGAGAAGGACCTGACAGCCCACTCGCCCAAAACAATCAGACATTGGAAACCCTATAAATAGCAGAGAAGCACTGACAATAGTGCCAGGCAGGCATGGTACAGTGTTGGGGAGTGATTTGTCTGTTGTACATATGGTTGCTATGAGTCAGACACAACTCCACAACACCTAATAACAGTCCCCTTAATAATCCAGTAAATTATTTCTTTAGTAGCATTTGTTTTTAATTTAGTAAGTCTCCTAATTACTAAGGAGAATCAGATCAAATTTTGGTTAACCTTGATATTAACCATGATGAAATTAATTGCTGCTTATTTCCTCTTTGAAAGGTAAATTACTCTTCCCACCCCAACTAAGGGGTTGAACCCAGGGCCTCAAACATGGTTTGCAAACACTCCACCACTGAGCAGCACCCTCAGGCCATTTTTCACTCTTGTCTTGAGACAGGGTCTCCCTAAATTATGTAAGGTAGCCTCTGACTTTGAACTCATGATCTTCCTGCCTCTGCCTCCCAAGTCTCTGGGATTACAAGCGTGAGCCACCATGTTCAGGTCTGAAGATTTAATTTTTAAAAACTACCTCTCTTCAATACAAGTTGATATATTTTTTAAAATAGTTAACCTGAAGTTCATTCTGTTTTGTGAAATCTATGCCATCTAACCCCACTAATATATAGTTTTTCAAATTCTCACAATATTTATAGCAAATGTTATATAACTGTACTTAATTGGATATTACCTTGTTACTTATATGTTAAATATTTATTGTCAGATCATTTATAAATTTCTTGAATGCAGAGTCTCTATGTATTTCTTCTTTTGTATTTCTTCCTTTTAGCTCATTGCTAAGTTGAGAGTAGATGCTTAGTAAATACTTAGCTTTCTTGAAATTATTTTAAATATTTAAAACCGAATATGACCTTCTTTCTTCCCTCTGAATATTACTACTACAATCCATTTAATAGTTCAGAGAAGTAAGACAGGAAATAAATGCTTATGAAGGGCCACACAAGAAGTTAGGTATGAAACTAAAATTGGACCTCAGAGTTTCAAACTAAACTCAAATCTAGACTCAAAACAAAAGACCACACAGCCTCCATCTATATAATTAGATTAAGGAAATGTTCAGAAGGGCAAAGTTGCTCTTGTCCCAAAGGAAAGTAAGTGATTGTGTGTAATTATTTGTAGAAAGTCAAGACTGTGGATGTCATTACAATGTCCTTAGTATACTGGAGATATTGGCAGCATAAACATTTTTGAAGGGGAACATACACTTTGGGGTCTGGGAGAGAAATCCTGTCTAGTCTACCTCAGAGGGAAGGCTCTACTACTCTGTAGTGGTTGGTTGTTTTGTTGTGTGTGGACAGCTGAGAGTCATTTCCTCATCTTTATTACAAATGAAGTCAGACGCTCCCTTTTCATTTTTGAAAAGTAATCTTTGTGAGAAGGGAGCTAGCATGTTTGCCCGGTGGGCTTGGAGCCAGTCAAAGGCTGCCTGCTTTTCTTGCTCCTTCCCCTCTCTGTTTCCCAACCTCCTCTTCTCTAAGATGGCCAGATATGAAAAGTTGCCATTCGGGATGCCAGCACTTCAAAGGGATCTGTCACAAGTACATACAAAGGCATGTTTGTCTGGCACTCGGATGGAGATTCCAGTGGCTTCCAGGCAGACAGAGAATCTGAGATTTGTCTTCACTGACTTCTTGCCTGGACCATCTGGCTGATGGGGAAGCCTTTAGTTCCATCTGTGGCTTAAGCAAACTGAGAATGACTGTGAATAGAAGCACATTTTCAGGCTTAAACTTTGCTTCCACTTTAAAATCATCTCTGCTATTTCTAAGATCATCTCTGCTCCTGAAATGAATTAAATGATAAAATTCCTCAGAATATACTCTATTTGCCATTAATAACCCTGATGTACTAGAACATAGATTTTACAGATAAACACAGTAGGTGACTATCTGAAAGTCTATTTTTTGTGCATCATAAAAATATTTTATCAGAGTCCCTCTCAAGTAGAAATAAGCTAAATATTCCATAAAAAGTATGGAATTCTAGCTAAAATACTTGAGATTCTACTTTTAGTGTTCATTCATATGGCAAAACTTAAATTCAAATAGCTCTGAGAGGATAATTATTACCAATTATTTGATGCTGGTATATGTTTCAGATCTATTTAGAGCATGGATTTTGAGGGCAAGTTTGGTAGGGTCAAAGGGGAAAGAGAGTTATTGATGACTCGGAAGTCAATCTGAAGACAGAAAAGGTAATGGACTTAAAAATGTAGTTGTTAGGTGCTGTCACGTTGGTATCCAACTCATAGCGAACCTACATACAACAGGTGAAACACTATTGTCAGTGCTTCTCTGCTGTTCATAGGATTCTCAATGGTGGATTGATTATTTTGGGAGTGGCTTGCCAGGTCCGTCTCCCAAGCCTACAGCAACTGGTGTTCCCAAGCTGTCTCCCATCCGAGTACTAACCAGGCCTGACCCTGCTTAGTGGATGCCACAGGGCTACAGCTGCAGGCCCATGAAAATGTAGAGTCAAGCTTAAGTGAGGCTGCCAGGGTGTATGTGTTCATATATAGTTTACTATGATCAGGACACTTAACATGGGATGTGTTTTGTTAACAACTCTTAAGTGAAAATATTCTTAACTGTAGGTACAAAGTTGTACACCAGATCTATAGAACATATTCAACATGAATATCTGAGTCTTTATGCCCATTGAACATGAATTCCTTTACCCCAGCCCCTACCCCTGAACACTCATGGTTTCTAGGAATTTTATTATTTTAGATGCTCCTTGCAAGTGAAATCATGCCATCTTTGTCCTTCAGTGACTGGCTTATTTCACTCATGATAATGTCCTAGGGCACATTATTTAAGTAGGTATCATTCTCAGGATCATACAAGTATAGATGCAGCACTGGAAATGGACCTTCCTGTTAAATTTTGCAACTTGGGAGCCACATTTGCTTCCTTCTGGTCCCAGGACCTGTTTCTAAGACAAATAACTATTTTCTACAACTTTTACCACAATTGTTCCTGGTTCCACAGGAGCAAGTGAGGATGGGGCAATATATGCTAAATGAAGGTGTAAGGAGGTGGTTTTATAAACTATGTGACTTTGTTGTTGTTGTTAGTTGATGTCGAGTCAGTGTCTAACTTATAGCAGCCCTATGTATAACAGGAGAAACAATATTGTCAGTGCTTCTCTGCTATCTGTAGAGTTTTCAATGGCTGAGTGCTTTTTCGGAGTGAGTTTCCAGATCCCCCTCCCAAGCCTATAGCACCTGGTGTTCCCAGGTGGGCTCCCATCCAAGTACTAACCAGGCCTGACCCTGCTTAGCTTCTGAGATCTTACAGGCTCGGATGGCACAGTGGTACAGCTACAGGCCACATGACTTTGTTGTTGTCATTGTTAGGTGACTTCCAGTCAGGTCCAATTCTAATTCAGTTGGTAGAATGCCGATCTGCAGTCTCTGAGGTCCTGGGTTCCTTTCTCAGTACCACAAAAATGGGAGAAGGATGTGGCAATCCACTCCTGATGCAATCCCAAAACAATCAGCCATTGAAAACCATATGAAGGTTTCTATGAGTCAGACGGCTGGGATTTAGCTCAGTTGGTAGAGCGCTACGCTGCAGTCTCTGAGGTCCCGAGTTCAATTCCCAGCACCACAAAAACGGGAGAAGGGCCTGGTAATCCACTCCCAAGGCAATCCTGAAACAGTCAGCCTTTGGAAACACTATGAGGGTTGCTATGAGTCGGATACCGACTTGACGGCACCTAACAACAACGAGTCAGACACGACTCAAAGGCACCTAACTAATTGAGTGTTCCACAAAATAACAAAGATATGCTCTTCTCTTACTCATTCTGTCAGGCAGATGCACAGATAAGACCAATCTACTCATTTGGTCCTTTGATCATTACATTGTGGGAGAAGAACAGACGCATATATTTTTATTTTCTGTCAGAAATTGAGTTTGCATGTGTCTGTATCTTTCTTTCCTTTCTACATTAATCCAACACTCCTTATAGAGGGAGCTAAGGGATTTCATCAAATTAGAATAATAAATTCACTGCTAATTGAACAGAGAATCATTCCTTCCTTTCATATTAAAAATAACACAAAGCTATGTATACATATTTATAGAATAGATGCATAAATATTAGGGTGTTCTTTTCTCCCCTACTTTGAATGATTATATAAAAAAATACCTGTAGGGTATGATCATTGAGAGTGGACATCAGAACCATTAGAGTCCTCATTGTCAATCAGATCACTAGCCACATCTGGGAACATAGTCTCAGAAAGTACCCAAGATTAATGTCGCAAAACAAATGAACAAAAAGGGCTGGAGGTAATACTTCTCTAAAACTTTGTCAAAGACAGATATTTCATAATCCATTTTTTGCATATGTCTAAATGAATGGCATAAACAAATAGGGATAGAGGTAGCATGTGCTTTGTCTAATATTGTCAAAGTCTAATCAGAGTTTGGGATGAAATTGTTAACTGTGCATAAACCTGGCTTTCTCACATGAACATAGTTGAGACTCTGTCTTATCTACCCCATTGTTTTAATAATTTTGGGACCATTTCAAAGCAGAAGAATAGGTAGAAAAACACAATTAAATACAAGAATGGAAGGTGAGTGTGACTAGGAAAAATATACTTGTGACATCAGAATAAGAGAGCTTAAATTGCTTCTCTATAGAATATTTTATTCTACTAAAGTGATAAACTGTTTTATAAGTAGTTACTAAATTTTTAGATAGTATCATCCTTTCTAATAAAAATGATGTTGAAAACCTTAATGGTAAAGTTTTACAAGTTTAATTAATTGTGACTTATCCCATTTTATGTTGAATTGTTTATATAAAATTTTCTTTCATTTTCTTTAAAATTTCTACTTTGAGGCTGGTGGTATAGCTCAGAAGTAGAGCATATGCCTAGCATGTGTGAAACCCTGGGTTCAATAACCAGCACTGCATAACATTTCCACTTAGTTAGGAGAATAATCAGTAAACTTGAGACTAGAGAAAACCAAATAGCAACTTACATTGTGCTTTGTCTTTGCAAGCAATAGAAGCCACTGCTTTTCTTCCGTTGAATAAGGGAAATGAGTTTATCTATGGATGAGAAAGATTTGTATGGGTGGGGAGAAGAGAAGGGGAAGGATACAAGGAATACTTTTTATATATTTATTTTTGGGTGAAAATAGAGCAGAAGCACAAGTGTTATAAATAACAGGTTTCCTGATCTTCAAGTCTGCACATTGTTGATTTCTAGTACAGACCCACATGACTGTGGAATGGGCCTGCTATATATTCCCTGATCCTCAGGTCTGTCTCCCCATCCCATTTTCCCAAGAAGGGCAAAGTGACTGAAGTTTTCCTTAGAAACTTGCTGTTCACATCTCCAATTTCTTCTCCTCTTCCTATTAGTCATTTCTGCCTCAAGAAGATGACAAAATATTGCTTTGAGTTTAAATGGGATTCTACTTGTGTACAACAATGGAAAGGGGAATGATGTATGGGCATGGAAGGGTAAACCATGTTTGCTTGTAGAGATCAGAGGTAGATCAGTATTAGTAGGGTGGACTTTGGGAGATAATAAATGATGGGCTACGATTATCAGCTGAGATCATGGAAAGTATTTTAACTAATTTTAGGAATTTTCAGTATCAATAATCTCTCAATATTGATCCAGGAACCATTTCTGCAAACAACATATTTATAGTTAATTTACATAACGTGAATGCTTTATACAAATCTCATTAGTATGAGACATGGTACTAGCATGAATGTGTGAGATCACGGAGATATAGTAGAATGTTAAAATGTGTTGTCTCTTGATCTGTATATTTTTCACTGCTTATAAACTTGTTGTTGTTGTTGTTAGGTGCCGTCTAGTCGGTATCCGACTCATAGCGACCCTCTGTCCAACAGGGGAAACACTATTGTCAGTGCTTCTCTGCTGTTCATAGGGTTTTCAATGGCAGATTGATTTTTGGGAGGGGGTTGCCAGGTCCTTCTCCCGCTTATAAACTAGAAGTTAGATTAATTTCCATTTTTTTACATTATAACACATTTTAGTTTCTATACAAGTGTACCAATCTTCACTGGTATCTATTAGCCTACCATTATTGTTGTTTGTTGTTATGTGCCATTAAGTTGGGTCCAATTCATAGTGACCCTGTGTACAACAGAATGAAACACTCCCCAACACTGTGCCATACCTGGCACTATGTCAGTGTTTCTCTGCTATTCATAGGGTTTTCAATGACTGATAGTTTCAGGAATGGGTTGTCAGGTCTTTCTCCCATTTTTGCAGTTCTGGGGATTGAAACCAAGGCTTTAGAGAGTGTAGAGTGGCACTTTACCAAGTGAACTAAACCCCAACCCCAGTACACCATAGTGCACAATAAAAGTGTAGAATAGTGTTTTTATTGCCAACTGGGATTTAGCTCAGTGAGTAGAGCACTGCGCTGCAGTCTCTGAGGTCCTGAGTTCAATTCCCAGCACTGCAAAAATGGAAGAAGGACCTGGCAATCCACTCCCAAGGCAATCCTGAAACAGTCAGCCATTGAAAACCCTATGAGGATCGCCATGAGTCGGATACCGACTCAACAGCACCTAACAACAACAACAACAATCTCCATTTGGTTATTTTATTTTACTTATTTTTTTGAGGTACTGGGGGTTGAACCCAGGGCCTTGCAATTGCTTTGCAAGTGCTGTACCACTCAGCTGTACCCCCAGTCCATTTTTTTTTTTACTTTTTTTGCGACAGGGTTTTGCTAAATTACACAGACTGTCTCTGGTCTTGAACTTGCGATGCTCCTGTCTCTACCTCCCGAGTCGCTGGGATTACAGGCATGGGCCAACATGCCTGGTGATCTGGTCATTTTTTAAATATCAGAAATATTCTCTAGCTATTTCTCTTTCTATAAATAATTTTAGTAATCATTCTATTTGTGTGTCATTATATTCCAAATAAATTGTTGCAATAGTGCTTTAGTTTCTGCCTTTAGCACTTTGCCCTCAAATTTATACTTCTCAAAACTAGTCAAGAAGTTCAACATTCTTTTCATCATTTAAACTAAGTACAAAAAGACTAGCTGAAGTAATAAGGCAGAAAATAGAGGAAGTATTATTTTTCAAAAGATCAAGGCAACATTATTCTCAAATGAAGATAACATGATTTTATACTAAAAATTTAACTGAAGGATTATAATAATTATTAAGAATCAAAGTACCCAGATACAAAATAGACATGCAAAAAAATTTCACCATTTCCTTGCACTGTAGTCCCAAGGACAGACCTATTTGTGGTCATGTACCCAAGGAAATTGATTTTGTCACCTTATGAATTCTACCAACCCCCTCATAGAATTCAGGCCAAGAGACTGGACAGGTGCCTTTCCATCAGCTTTTAGTAGCCATTAGTAACTTCATCCTCAAGCAATTTTAGCCCCGCTGGAGCTGAAATTTCAACTCTCACTACTTACGAAGAGGAGTTGTATGTAACTAAAAAGCCCATTATAGTGTTTTTTTTTTTTTTTTCCAAAATGAAGGGATAAACCAACTACAAAATTTCTGAAGACTATTTCATCCATGCAATAGAAAAGCTTTCCATACATTCCAGTTCAGGATTGTCTCAACACCTCACATTCTCTTGCCCTTGAGGAAATAGCTAATCTCACTTTAAAAGAAGGCATTAACAAAGGGCAAAAATAAAGTTGCAAGCATCAGAACTAAAACCCAGAAATGCTCAAGTGTGTGACACCTACTTGTCCCAGCTCTCTGACTTGTGTCCTAAGCATTATGTATATTGAATTCTTCATCTAAAATCTATGAAAGTATGAATGTTACAAATTAAGGACTGAAGAAAATTTGTAAACACTTTTTACTCTATTTCTTTTGTTTGTCATTTGATGTCCAGGTGTCCAAAGACTCTCAAGCATACTATCTTACAGATCTTTGAAGATCATTGAGGGATCTCCCAGGAGGGAATTTTCTTCTATCTTCTTCCATCTAGAAAGAAGTACTTACCTTTATCTTGAGGCTGTGTTCCCTACTGAAAAAATATGTGCTCTTGGTAAAATGGAAAAGCTATGAAGTGACTCTTCATTATAATTTGCTGGACTTATGCTAAAGGAGATGGCCAGACTTATTAAGGGAGCCATTGTTGACCTTGTTGCTTTGTCTTTTAGAGGCTAGATCAGGAAAGACTATTTTCTTGTTGTTGTTGTTTTGTTTCTTTCTTTTCATTGATGAAGAAAGGGCATCAAACATCAGGGGGAGAAATGGGTAGAGGATTGTGCTATACTTTTTGTCACTGTGACAAAATACCTGAGTAAACAACTTAAGGGAGGATTTTTATTTTGGCTTACATTTTTCAAAGGTTTTAGTCCATCATGGTGAGGAAGGTGTGGCAGAACAAAGCAGCTCACATCATTGTGGCCAGGAAGCACAGAGGGGTATGTCTGTGCTTGGAGAATTCTTTCTCCTTCATCTTTTATTCTGTCTGGGCTCCAAGCCTATTGGATGATGCTCCCCACATTCAGAAGAGGTCCTCCCCCATTAGTTAATCCACACTAGGACCACCCTCACAGAAAGACTGAGAAATGTGCTTTGCCAACCTCCTAGACCTCTCTCAACCACCACAAGTCAAATTGACCCCACCTTGTCAACTTGACACCTATACGTATTTCCTTAAACAATAATATTCTACCCCTGGCCTCCAAGAGGCTCATGTATATTTCATAATTTTAAATGTATTCACTCCATCCCCAGGAATCCCCATAGTCTTAACAATTCTTACATTGTTCAAAAATTCAAGTTCAAAGTGTCATTTGAGAATCAAGGCAAACTCTTAGCTGTGAGCCCCTGTAAAATCAGAAACAAGTTATATACCCCAAGGATACATGGCACAGTGTAAACATTTCCATTCCAAAGTGAGGAATAGAACAATAATAAGGAAGGATTATACCAAAGAAACCCAGCAGGGCAAATATTAAATCCTGTAGCTTTGTTTCCAGCACCTGGAGCACCTGGTAAAATGATATGTGGACAGCCCTGGCCCTACGGCCTCACCAGTTGTAGCCCACATGGCCTCTTTCTTGGGTGGCCTCCATTCAGTGTCTGCAGCTTTCCTTGGCAGATTTTCCATGTTCCTCCTATCTGTAACTTCCTTGGGTCTCCATTGTATCTTTGGCTTTACCCTCACAGCTTCATGAATCATCCCCTCAGGGGCTGCCTGAAGGGATCCTGACCCTGCCACATATTACATGACCTTCCAGGTTTTCCTTTGAAACATGAATGGAAGCTTCCATGAACCTATAAATAACTCTTGCATTCTGCATGTCTGCAAAATAAGCACCACATGACATCACAGCCTGCTACCAGCTCAAGCAATAGTTGAGTCTGCTTGGATCAAAGCCATAGAGGCCTCTGACTGCCTAGATGACTGGACATGAGGAAACACTTTCCTAGGTAGCTCAGTATAATCAGGGAGTCCTGGAGCTATCTTCTTAAAGCAAAGTCTTTCAGATAAGTTAAAATCTTTATATCCTTAAGCCTGTAAGGGGTGGAGTCTGGTAATTCCTGAGATATCTTCAAGGTTATCCCAGTGCATAATACTTGGGTTCTTTTTAATGTCCCTAATCTCTTCACTCTGCCATTCAATCCCATCATATCTCAGAAGCTAAATAGTATTAGGTCTGGTTGGTACTTGGATGGAAGACTGCCTGGGAACACTAGGTGCTGTAGGCTTGGGACAAGGACCTGGCAGCCCACTCCCAAAAAAGAATCAACCATAGAAAACCTTATGAATAGCAGATAAGCACTGACAATAGTGCTGGGTATGGCAGAGTGTTGGGTAACATTTCATCTGTTGTACATAAGGTTGCTATGAGTTGGACCTGACTCCATGGCACTTAACAACAACAATCCCTTCAGCAGCCATACTCTCCTTGGCCAAAACTTTACTACAACTGCTTTTCTGACCAAAAACAAGTTTTAAGAATATTTATTCTCTGTTTTTGCTCCCAATTATCACTATAAACTTGACTAAAACCATGCAACAGTTTGAATACTGGGATGCCTTGAAATTTTCTCCACCAAATTATTTAGTCGATCACCTTTAAACTCAGCCTCTCATATAGTCTCAGGACACAGATAAAATGGAGCCAAGATCTTTTCTGGACTGTAACACACATGGCCTCTAGTCCAGTTCCCAATAGAGTCCTCATTTCCATGTGAAACTCTGCGTATACAATCTTTGTTGTTGTTGTTGTTGTTGTTGTTGTTGTTAGGTACTGTCGAGTTGGATCTGACTCATAGTCAACTCATAGTGACCCTCATAGGGTTTTCAGTGGCTGATTATTTCGGGATTGCTTCAGGAGTGGATTGCCATGACCTTCTTCTGTTTTTGCAGTGCTGGGAATTGAACCCAGGGCCTGAGAGAGCACAGAGCAGCACTCTACCAACTAAGCTAAACCCTAGCTCACACAATCTGTCCACATTTCTAATAGCATCCCGATCATCTGATCTCCCACTCCGCTTATAGTACTCTGGGCTTTCCTTGGAACACATTCCCAAATCTTTCTAAATTCCTCCTACCAATCAAACCCAAAGGCTTCTGAACCAACTCATCAAGGAAAGTCATGGCAATGTCTCCTCTTCTGTGGTATCAATTTTCTATGTTACTCAGAATTTTCATCATTGTGACAAAAAACCCAAGGAAACAAGAGAGGAAGGATTTATTTTGACTCACAGTTTCCGAAATTTTAGTCCATCATGATAGGGAGGACATGGTGGAGCAGAGTAGTTCACATCATGGCAGCCAAGAAATAGAGGAGTAAGCCTGCACTAGTGGACTTCCTTCTCATTCCACTTTTATTCCATCTAGGTCCCCAGCCTATTAGATGGTGCTTTCCACATTCAGGATGGATCTGCCCCCACCCCTTAGTCAGTCATCTCTGGACGTGACTTCACAGACACACCCAGAGTGCGCTCCACTAATCTCCTAGACATCTCTCAATCTAATCAATTTGACCGTCAAGATTAACCATCACAGTGATCCACACTGTGAGCTTGAGTCAGAGGTGGAAAGGAAGATATTGGCTTACAGAAGAGGGACCATCTCTGGGCAGATCTCTGAGGTAGGGATAGAGGCATGCCTGAGAAGAACACACTGCATTTGGATTTGGTCACATTGGAGTAAGGTATATATTTTGGTAACAGGTTTTATTTGGTTTTTATACTTCACTAGTTTTTGTAATATGAGCAAAATTAAGAGCATTCATTTACAGTTCAGGTTTTTTTTTTTTTTTTTAGTCCTTTTTCTTCCTTTTCCTTACTACACTGGTGTCATTTATATCATTGGAATGGGCCACCCTTTATTCCTATATGCCTGACAGGCAGGAGGAGATAGTTTCTCCACTGTGGAGCAGTCAGTTCTTGTTTTGTCAGCTACTTCACAAGGAAGGATCTGGATCCCAGGAAGTTTCAATCCACGTGTGCAATGTCCTTGGCCTAACCAATCTTGGGGGAGTAGAATTAATTCTGAGGCTGCCTATGAGGCCAACTTGAAAAGAGGACAGTGAGATCTGATTGCTTTATACTCATTCAGATTTGATGAACATAGAAGATTGAAAATATGTGAAAAAGAAGGAATTATTAATAGTGATTTAAGAAAGGAAACTTCACCCTTGGAAGCTGAGAGTCTACATCATTTTTCAAGAGCATATAAAAGTGTAGAGCATCTGATCATGCTTCATAAACCTGTTACTTGAGCAGAGGCTATAAGACTATGCTTTCCTTTTCTCACTGCAATTTCTATGAGACTGAGTGGGAAAAAAATCTAATGTTCTGTCAGATCACCTCCTGAAGTGGTCTGTGAAGAATGAGAAAATCATTGACAATTACAATGGGTGAAAACTATATCATTAGAATTCATGTATTAAAGCTGCACACAGTGGTATATACTGTAATGCTAGAAAGTTGGGAGGCTGAGGCAGGAGTATCATGAGTTTGAGGTCAGAGGCAGCCTATGCAATTTAGCAAGACTGTGTCTGAAAATAAAAAAATAAAAAAGGCTGGTGTGTGGCTGTGTGGTGGAATGTTTGCCTAGCATGTATGAGGCCCTGAGTTCAACCCCTTATATGGCAAAAAGAAAAAGAAAATTACAAGTTACAATTACAAGTTATCCAATCTATAGCTACTCTGAAATCAATGTAGGATATATGTTATGTTTCCAACATGCTGTTTTAAAAAAGTTATTAAATCTTCACATATATGTAACAATTGTTGTGGCCTTGGAGATGGTTTGTTCCCTAAAGGTTCATGTGTTGGAGGCCCGGTCTGTCATGTGGCAGTGTAGAGGGAGTGTGGAACCTTTGGGCATGTGTGGGCCTAGTGGAGAGTCTTCAGGTAATTATGGTACTCGTCTTTGGGAGAGATTAAGATAAATCTCATATGACCCCTGAGCTCTTGTGAGAGCCAGTTGTTATAAGAATGAGTATGATCCTGGAATTGCTCTTTGGTTATCTGTTTGGTGAAGGTGTAGGGAAAAATTGGGAGGAAATTGGCAAAAACTCCCAAACTGGGAAAATGGCATTTGAATATCTGGTTAGTAAGTTAGAAATCTAGCGAAAATGAAAGTAACTTGGTGGCACATTTGTACAAAAGCCTTCCTGATTGGACAATTGGACTGAAAGCTGATTGGCTCAGGCCATTCCGTGGGCAAACTACATAAAGAGCTGTGCTGCAGCAGCTCGACTTTTTTTGGCACGGCCTTTTGGCATCCCTTTCTGCACCTTCTCGCTTGTTCCTGCCCGGACCACTGATGAGGAAGCACTTCTCCCGCTGCTCTCCCCCAGACCTTTGATGAGGAAAAAACGCTCCCCCGTCGCAATCCTCAACAAGGAAAAGAACCTGCTCTCCGTCTGACCAACGACGAAGCAATAGCTGTCTCCTCCTGACCACCGAGATGACCAACATGGGTGTTTGCTCCTGGAAGGCAAAAGCACCTGAGGCTTTTCCTTTCTCCCATCTCCGCCGGGGTCCCGAGGGCCGCAGGAGTCTGTGCCCCTCACCTGAGGGTCCCGAGTGAATTGTGTTTAGTATCTGTGTGCACGGCGGTGGAGCCCTTCCGAACCTCCAGGCCGGAACCGAAGGCGCGTGCCCCACAGAAGGGATCACTCTTACACACATGCCTGCCATTTGTCATGAAATTCTCATGAGAATCAGCTAATGCTGACACAATGCTCTTAAATCTCCAGAACTGTGAGCTAAAAACTTCTTTATATGTTAATCTGCCTCAGGTATTTTGTTATAGTAATGAAAATTTGGCTGATATAACAATTATATTAAGTAAACTCTATAAATAAACACTATAAATAAAATATAATAGGCATTGCTAATTCTTCGGAAAGCTCATTAGCAAACAGTACCACATCATCACTAAGAAAAATGGGATATATATATGTGTGTGTGTATATATATATAGATATATAGATAGATAGATAGATAGATAGATACATACATATATACATACATACATACACAAACATATATATATGTTTTGTTTTGTGGTACTGGGGGTTGAACCAAGGGCCTGGTGCCTGCATGCTTTGCAAGTGCTGGACCACTGAGCCGTGCCCCCAGCCCATTTTTTTTAGTTTTTGAGACAGGGTCTTACTAAGTTATGCAGACTGCCTCTGGTCTCGAACTTGCGATCGTCCCGCCTCTGCCTCACAAGTAATCACAGGTGTGCGCCACCATGCCTGGCACAAAAATGGGATATATATTTTTGAGGTCACAGTTCAAGATGGCTTTGGGAAACCATGAATAAATTGCCACATTAATGAGTCTGTTTTCTTAGGGTAAAACTATAAATTTCAATTTTGCCAACTCTGCCAAAAAAAAAAAATATTGTTGTTGTTGTTGTTAGGTGCTGTCGAGTCGGTATCCAACTCATAGCGACTCTCATAGGGTTTTCAATGGCTGACTGTTTCGGGATTGCCTTGGGAATAGATTGCCAGGCCTTTCTCCCATTTTTGTGGTGCTGGGAATTGAACTTGGGACCTCAGAGACTGCAGCACAGTGCTCTACCAACTCAGCTAAAATATAAGCAGTAAATAAGTATATTGTGACTAACTCAGATTTCATTGGTTCACTTTTATGAGTGAGGATTAGTATAAGTAAAAAGTATTTCCAACTACAATTTTAACTTTTATACATGAAAAAAGTTTGATATGGTTAAACAAAATATAAAGGACATGAAGATAATAAAATAAAATAAATAAAATGAAATAAATTAAAATTAATGAAAAATTAATCTGATGACAACATGATTACATATTTTCTCCAAATGTCAACACATAGATGTAATAATAGTTATAAGGTTTTTTTATTGTTAGGATATTGTACAAAGGTAAGGACATAGGGGAGGTGGAGGCAAACTGAAGCAGTAGTTTTATAGACTTAATAATGTATATCTAGACAGGTGGAGAGTATCCCTTATTGAAAAACCCAGTGGATCTTGTTGTACTAATTAGGAGAAAAATATGAATTTAGTATGATGATCTAGATTTTTAAGATAGTCAATATTGAGCTATGCTCATGTTTTATTTTCTATAAACTAATTTAAAACAATCTAGAGATGCTAATATTGACTTGATGGCACCTAACAACAATATTTCCTTAGCTCTTCTGAGAATTGGTTCTTCAGTGTAGTCTCCATTTATGAATAAGTTATTTTATTTTTTAAAAAAAGCAGTGCATTTAAAAATCAGTCCTAATAAGTGGCACTGGAGTCATTCTGTCTGGCAAAAATAAAAAAGAGCAACATTTTGGAGACTGACATTTTGTGGTTTAGGCTGCCTTTTAAATCTTACCGGAAGTTAATTAAAATGAGCTGCTTTTCTTTTTCTTCTGTTAAAGTTTATTTTCTCTTCTTTCACTTTGCTCCCTTAGCGGCAGATGCCAGAAAATTCCTCAATCCATGGCAATAATTGAAAAACAACTCTTCAATCTGGATGGAGTGCTTAGACATTCCAAATATCTCTTTATAGTTAGATTAAAGGGTTTGTAATCTAAATATCTTGATTTGGAAGAAATGTGAGGAATTTCAAGGTTTTCAACTTTAAAGCCATAAACAAGAAAGCTGGCCATGTCTAGCTTATTTCTCCAAATTCTTTTGGTGCGCAAAGGGTGTGTTGTAGACTAAGAAGCTTTTGGGCAATATCCAGGGGTTATACATACATAATCTGAGTGTGTCCTCATTTTCAAAACATATATATTTGTTAATATCCTGATTCCTTCAGGGAACTTGAATTGCTTTGTTCATTAAGTCTCAGGGTTCATGATATTTTTCTGTGTTAGCAAATGACTTGGATTTCTGTCCTGCAGAGGTAACACTTCTGGTAGTGATGACTATCTCTATGTGTGGGTAGATTGCCAGCACTTTTTAAAAACTGTGCACATTGGGTGTTTGATGTGGCTACAGATGATATTTTCAGTTGTCATCCTATGAAGGTTAGCCTAGACTTTTCTCAAAACAGAACAGTCCCAGTATTGTAGCAATTTGTGTACAGATTGTTACAACCTATAAGCACAGCAAGTTTTAGATATCTCCAATACATCTGTGAAGAGGTTTCTTTCTCTCTTTTTTTTCTTTTTGTCCCTTCTAGTAGCTTGTGCTAAATGAACAAGATGAGTGATTGGATAATAGAATTAGTAGTACACTGTGAATGCTGTTGAGTGGGGACAAGTACAGCAATGTGCCAGTTCTCCCCTGCCCGCCATAGGACACAGACAGGCTCTGCAGGACAAAGTGTTGTATTTTTACTCCCATTTTAGTGGCATGGCCTGGGGTCTAGCTCACTTGGTAGAGTGCTGCTCCACACCCTCTGAGGTGTTGGATTTGATCCCCAGCACTGCAAAAATTGGAGAAAGACCTGGCAGCCCAGTCCTAAAAACAATCCTGAAACAATCAGCCATTGAAAACCCAATGAATAGCAGAGAAGCACTGACATAGTGCAGGGCATGGCACAGTGTTGGAGAGTGATTCATTCTGTTGTACATATGGTCACTGGCAGTTGGAACTGAATGGAGGGCACCTAACAATCAGGGACTTAGCTCAGCTGATAGAGTAGCTGCACCTTGGGGAGGGACCCTGGGGAATGTCCTAATGTCCTATGTTGAAGTAGACTCAACAGAAGGCTCAGGAAAAGGTAGGGTGATTTTTAGGGAAGACCAGGCAAAATAAAAATAAGCTGGTTTAGCTTCAAGAACTATAGGAACTTATAAATATGGTTGTAATGTGGAAACTGATTCTAGAATAAAAGTCAGTTAATGAACACTTGATTGGGATTTCTAAATTTAATCATTTTCAGCTGGAACAACAATTGTTCAAACCACATAAGAAATTTTGGCTTCACATATTTTAACAGATTTTTTTTTCTTTCTATGTAATAGTGTGTTATTTTCCCTTCTCATTTCATAATGCATTGTAACCATGGCTTCAATTCACCTTCCTACAGCTCTTGGTATAACAGTGCATTACAGTGTGGTGAAGTCAAGAATTTGGGCCTTGGATTAATACCTGAGTTTCCATTTCTGCTTTTACAATTACTGTGTGACCTTGGACAAGTTGCATTAGCTCTCTGAGTCTCAGTTTCTTTGTCTTTAAAATGAGACAATATCTACATATTTTCTGCAACATAGGATATAGGAGAAGTTGTAGGTTTTTTATTGCTATGATTATTCTTTTGAAGGTTAAACTAAGCTGATGCAGAAAAGTATTTAGTGACATTTTATAATAGGTTTAAAGGAATAAAGTAAAATCTAAGGTCAAAATGGAACAAAGGTGTGCTTCTTAACATAAAATCAGTACACAACTTTTACAAATATCTTCATATTATTCCATTTATTTCCACTGTCAAGCTCCCTGTGTTCTATAAAATTAAATAATGAATCACTTTGGAGTATAAGTGAAGATTTCCAGAAGTTATTAATCTAAAAGTAATTGATATGGAGATAAATTATGTGCCATATTCCTTCCTTATTAGCTTGGAGATGATCTGAGGTCTATATGGTCTCTTAGTTTTCTTCTGGTGTGTTCCTGGGAGAGAGAGAGAGAGTGTGTGTGTGTGTGTGTGTGTGTGTGTGTGTGTGTGTTTGTGTGTGTGTCTGTGTGTGTTTTCCTCATACCTGAAGGTACTGTGGAGGAAAACTGGTATTAAAACATGAATTAAGAAGCATATGTAGTTAAGGGCCTTAACACATGCCAGGAATACTTGCAACAAGGGAGGCTGAGGCAGAAGGATTGCAAGTTCAAGGTCAGAGACAACCTAGGACACATAGTGAGACCCTGTCTCAAAAATAAAAATTAAACAAGCGGCTGGAGGTGCAGCTCAGTGGCATAGCACTTACATAGCATTTGTCAGGCCCTGGGTTCAACTTATGAATACTGTAAAAAAAAAAAAAGAAGTATATCACCAACTGGAGAAGTTGTTGTTAGGTGCCATCAAGTTGGGTCTGACTCATAGCGACCCTATGTACAACAGATGAAACACTAGTGTCAGTGCTTCTCTGCTATTCATAGAGTATTCAATGACTGAGTGTTTTTGGGAGTGGGCTGCCGAGTCCTTCTCCGAAGCCCAGAGCACCTGATGTTTCCAGGTGGTTTCCTATCCAGGTACTAACCAGGCCTGACCCTGCTTAGCTTCTGAGATCTGATAGGGTTGGACACCACAGTGGTATGGCTGTGAGAAGTATAGCTGTATTATTTCTGAGTATTAATACAAAGAATTGAAATCAAAAGTGATAAGAGATACCTATATTACCATGTTCATTGCAGAATTAATTACAACACCCAAGATATGGAAACCCACATGTTCATGGCAACTATGACTGGATAAAGAAAATGTGTTACACACACACACACACACACACAAACACACACACAATAGGATATTATTGAACTTAAAAAGGAAATTCTACCACTTGTGATAATCTGGAAGAACCTGGTAGACATTATGCTAAGAAAATAAGTCAGACAAATGCTGCATGATTCCACTTATATGAATGATCTATAGTAGTCAAACTCATAAAAACAGAGACTACAATAGTGATTGCCAGGGCTGAGGTAGGGGAGGAGAAGGTGAGGATTGCTGCTCAATGAATATAATGTTTCAACTATGCTAAATGAATAAATTCCAGAAATCTGCTGTACAACATGATGTCTATAGCTAACAATACCCTATTGTGCATTTCAAAATTTAAGAGGATAGATATCATGTTAAGTATTCTTATCAGAAAAACAAACAAGCAAACAAAAGTAACCAGAAAACAATGGGACACAGGGAAAACTGACATGGGTTGCTATGTCTATTATCTTTATTGAGGTAATGGTAACAAGAGTGTTTGCATATGTTCAAACTCATTGAGTTGTACACATTGAATATGGGCTATTCTTTATATATCACCTATAGCTCAGTGAAGCCATAGTTTATTTAAATTTGTGTTTAGCAGTCACTTTGTAGTGAATATACTTTTTAGTATATTCAAAGTCATTGCAACCTACATCATTCTTTCATACTGTTTCAAAATAAATATACACTTGCTGACACATGTTTCCTACCACATTCTTTGCTTCCCTAGTAGGCAAGTTCAGACTGAGAAGGCTCAAGTCCAGCGGAAAGTACCGGAACTGAGGGAAGAATATTTACCTAACTACCCATACTACTGAATACTCTGTTGGAATCTGTTGTATGTATAAGATGGTATCTTCCCTGCACATGAAACCTTTGCCTTTCTGCAAACCAAATCTGATTTTACAAGGAAATTACAAAAACAAAAATATTCTCTCAAGTTATATCAGATTTTTAGAAAATTATGAGGCTAGTTTTAAAAATTTTAAACTGCCTCACAGCAACATGTCACCCATATGGAATCTGACTTTGCAACCTCAGTGAAGGTTGAAGGTTTTATTTATAAAAAAGAAATTTATTTAAGTATGACTAACAGCTATAGAAAGTACCTAGAATTTTGTTTGTTTGTTTCTTAATAGTTATGGAACTTTCTTTTCATTGCTCAATAGCTTTTCTGACTTTTTCTTGAACAGATTTGCTTTTGCCAAAGTCATCTATGACCTATGACTTGACCAAGCATAGGCTCATTATAGCACATTATACTTGATCAGCCTATGACATTTGACCCAATTAATCATTTTCTCTGTGGATACTGCTAGCACTGGCTCTCATGATAGCTTTCTTGTGTCCCTCTTCAACTTTTCTTGACAACTTCTTTTCAGTCTCTGTTACTCTCTCTTTTTACTTGTTGTTGCAGTTTTGTCTCTAGCCCAACTAAGGTTAGAGCCAGCCTACAACATAATCAGTAAGTATCAGGGACTTACTGAACCAGGAGGATGTTAACTAATGGGTGGCGCAAATGAAGGACTTCAGGAGACCTTCAGTTCGTGAAACAAAAGGGGTAAGGTTTATTGGGTGTTCCCCTGATGGGGTACAAGGAGCAAGCAACCCTTTAGAGCGCAGAGCTCTAAGTGCTCTCTAAGTGCTGGCTCTAAGCCTGCAGCATGGAATGCTACAGGCTGAGTGCTGGCACAGCTCAGCCTTAAAGGCACAGCCACAGCTGCCAGTGTTCCATGGAGGTCAGTTGATCTTGCCTCTCGCAGCTCACCTTCTCTACCTCCCTCCTTCCCAAGGATGGGAGGAATTGGGAGGCTCTTTGTGGCTTGCTTGAATCCTACGGCCCTTTGGGGCACCTGGTCTTGATCCCACTGGCTTACTTGCAGATCTGTCTGGAGTAGGGAGCGCTGGTCCAGGTGAAGTAGGTCAGGTGAGAGTTGAGGGATGATCAGAAAGGTGAGGGTGAAGGGGGTCTGGGAGCCATACTTTTATAGGGTCCTGGAGGGATCACATGTTGGGATTCAGCCAAACAGGGCACACACCTGACAGGTACAGCAGGTAAACTGACATACCTGCCAGGTAGGGACGGTTATTACCAGAAAATGCTAAGGGGAGCCAATCAAAATTAGGGTGGTTAGGGGAGGTAAGACTGGCCAGGTGCCATCTTTGCTCACTCGATGGGAGGGGCTAATTTGAGTGAGTGAGATGAGCCCTGGGGTCAACTAGGGGTCAGCCCCTTAGGCTGTCATGAGGGACCCTAGTTATGGGATATGATTTTAAAAATTCCCAACAACTTGTCTTGTTTTTTAATCATTACTTGTCCTCTGGGGCTCCATTCTTAACTTCCTTTTCTTTTGTTTCTACGTATATTCTCTAGGAAACTTCACTAAGCCATAAATAAAAGTATCTTGTGGACACTGATGAGTTCAACACTTCAATCTCTGGCTCTGTTATCTCCCTGCTCTGGACAACTTAACTAATGTTTTACAGATATTCTAAACTTGAAATGTCCAAAATACAACACATATTCTTCCTTTCTTCCACCACCATGCTTGGAATTGCTTCTCTACCCGTATTTTCTATCTCACAGTATCATAATTTGTCATGGAACCCATGGAAATCTTTTTAAATTTGGGCTGTGACAGACTCCCTTCCCTGTGGGAACTTTGCCCATGTTCTTTCTCTGCCTGGAACATTCTCAGATGTCCCTTTAACTTAGTTCTTATGCATCCCACAAATTTCACATAAAGTGAGATGTTCTCTTAGGTTTATTTTTCATGAGGTCTTTCAAAATGGACTTTTTCTTTGTAGAACTTAATATTGTCTGAAGTGATACACTCATTTGAGTAATAAATAAATGACTATAATTCTCACTTCCACAATGTTTTCCATGAACACAGGAGCCATATTTGTTTTAGTTTGCCATTTTGTTGTAGGGGCTGCTAGTATAGTCCACAGCACATGTAATGATCTCAGTACATTCTCTGGGATGTTGAATGAATGACTTCTTGACATTTCCTGATGCCCTCCAATTTTGACGAGCCACCAAATGTTTTTGCTTCTATCAAATCAAATCACATGTCCTTCAAATATGCTTTTTTATCATCATTGCCAGTGACATTAGTTGGAGGCAGTCCTTAGCGTCCCATGACTATCTCAACCTTGACTCTACCCACCAAACTTTCAGTATTATTCCATTTTAGACAAAAACATGATAGATGTACTCTCTTATTCTGGAATCTCAATGACTCCTACATTTCTCTAGTAACAAATCTAAATTCTGGGGTTTTTTTTGTTTGTTTGTTTGTTAGTTTGGTTTTTTTTGTTGTTGTTGTTTTGCGGTACTGGGGGTTGAACCCAGGGACTCATGCTTTCATGCTTTGCAAGTGGTGGACCACTGAGCTGCACCCCTAGCCCATTTTTTTTTTTAACTTTTTGAGACAGGATCTCACTAAGTTACGCAGACTGCCTCTGATCTCGAACTTGCGATCTTCCTGCCTCTGCCTCCCGAGCCACTGGGATTACAGACGTGTGCCACTGTGCCCGGCCACAAATCTAAATTCTTTAACTGACATGAGTCTTAGCAACCTGACTCCAACCTACCTTTGCATTAATATTTTTTCAATTTATTCATTTTATGATTCAATAACTGCAGAAGTCTCATGTGCCCTGTATACCATATTCTTTTATTTTCTGTATTGTCTCCCTCTGTATTTTAAACTCCTGTGTCATCTGTGCCTTGAACTCTAACATTTGCATGACTATTATACTTTTAAATTGTAAAATCCTTAACTTGGCAGGTTATTGCTCATTAGCCTTTGGGTACAGTTGATGAATGATGAATAGAGTCATGATATGACAGTAAGATCACCTTCTCCAACTTTAGATGTCCCCTTCTTTTCAGCAAAGGAAACTCTGAGGTCAGTTTCCAGCATGTACTTACATTTTGCATTTAATCATTTTTTATTGCCAGCAGTCTGTGCTGACTATACTCAGGCCATTTTTCCTGTATGACCTCTTTGGCTTTGCTCCAACTGTGGTCGTGGAGAGACTCGTGGTTCACTATTCTCATATCACGTGTGTTGATCTTACCTGTGAGTCAAAACCCAGAATGACCCCATTTTCTTGCTCTTCTACCATGCGGTTAGTAATACAGTGCACTTCTAGATTCATTTTTAATATATCTCCCCACTCTACAGGGAATTATCTTTGGAGGGTTGGATTGGAAGACAACAGATGAAATTATCCTCCATGGACAGTATTCAGTCTTTTCATTATATCTAGCCAGTGTTCCTAGACTGAATTTGACACTCAGAAGATCTCTGAAGACTGAGGCTGTAGAGACTAGCTGTGAGTTCCACTTCCTCTAAACATCATTTTCTTCTGGGTCTTTACAGATCCAACCAAAATAATAATGCTAGATTTCTTAGCTAACTAGCCTATGAAAATGATTCATGGCATAACCAAGAAATGGAAAATCTAAGTAGAAAAGATATCTTGAAATTAATGCATAAATGATCCAAGAAAGACTAGCTTTGAAGCTCTGAAATGGACTATCTGTTGGTATTAGAAGTCTCAAATGCATTCACATAATATGATAAAAATGTTACTAATGGTCCCGAAATATCCTGCAATTGATTTATGAGGAGATATAGTTTGGATTAATTTGACAATTTGTATATATGGCTCCTAGCTAGCAGATTCCAGATCTCTTGAAGACTCAGGGGAAGAAAAAGGGTTTTTCCCATGTTCAGTGAGGATATCTTTGTAGTTAGTGGTTTGAGGTGGATCCCCTCATACAGCTTAGCTGAATGAAATTTGAACTCAGGACTTTCAGTTAAGATGGCAGATTTGAAGCAGCCTCTGTGTGACACATTGAAACAAAAGAGAAGGTAGGAAAGAATAGAGTTTATCCCAAACATAGGTAATCAGTAAAACACAGAAATCATAAGAGAGGTCACAGGACAGCCTCAATACACAGAAAACAAAAGACTCACACAACGAGAAGGAGGAAGTGGGAATGGCCTCAGCCACGTGACACCCTGGTTGGGGAGGACAAGCCCTACCTGAAAGGTCATCCAGTTGCCTCTTGCCCTGTAAGCAATCTGGAAGTAGAAAAGGACAAATCACTGTACAAGGGTCCTGGGGGATGCATCACTACAGAACCTGGATGTGAGATAGACATGCAAGACAATCATGGGACTGTGGAGAAATCAAAAGCAGTCTCTCTTGCCTGCTGAACCTGTGACAGTGTGGGGAGCCACGGTGCCCAGGGAGGCTCCTGAGCCTCATCCAGAGTCCCAACAGCCATATAAACAGTTTGGCATGCTGCAGCCCTGATCACAGAAATAAGCCATAGCTGGGTAACCCTACACACCCAAACTTTCCAACCAACTTAGTTGTAATTGAACTCTGTGTACCATAGCTTAGAGACATAGTGCCTAGCAGATCTGTGGCATCAGGGTTCATTGCTCTCCCTCAGGTGCAGAGAGAAAGAGCCACCCATATAATGTAGCTGCTGAACAATAATCTGAGTCCAGGAAATTCAGCTAGCAGGACCCTCTGATAGTCTACATTCTCCTTTCATATTTTTCTTTTCCTTTTTTCCCTCAAACAAGATTTAGTGCTGTCAGTTGTTACTCTGGCACAAAAGATTTAAAACCACTTGTTCTCCCATCCCTCTTTACTGAACAATCCTCTCTATTCTTTGTTGTTTTATTCCCTTGTTCTCACTCAACCTAGTTACTTATCCTCCATTTTCCTCTACTGTATTCTCTCTTTTTACTCATCTGTAATCTGTTTACTTCCTTAACACTTTTTATCTGCTAATGCTACATTATTCAGGCTATCCTCCTTCTAATCTCATTGGCAAGATACTAGTCAGCATAAAACAATTTTAGTTGTACAGTAATTATATGTGGTTTGGCTAAGTGATGTGTCTATTACAGACATTTGCTTTCCAATCTTGGAGGAAGCACTAGGGACTGAATCCACAAGAGAGTGCTTCTATTAAAGAAGAATTCCAAATAAACCCTGAAGAAACTTTAGCCCCAATAAGTAAGCAAATCATAAAAAAGAAATACAAGAAATATGAAAAAGCAAGATAATATGACTGCTACAAAAGATCATAACTCCCCAGCAAACAAAGCCAAAGACATTGAAACAACTGGAAAGCTGCCCAAAGAATTGAAAAGTTTAATCACTGAACAAAGGAGACAGGAAAAGAACTGATGCTTTTGAATTATGGTGCTGGAGATGTCTATTGACTGCCAAAAGAACCAACAGATCTCTTCTAGAAGAAGCGCAACCAGAGTGCTCCTTGGAAACAAGAATGGCCAGACTGCATCTTACATATTTTGGGCATGCAGTCAGGAGAGATCAATCCCTAGAGAAAGACACCATGTTTGAGAGAGTGGCAGGTCAATGCAAAAGAAGAAAACCCTCCACCAGATGAATTGACACAGTGTCTGCAACAATGGGCTTCAACATAGATAAGATGATGTGCCTGGCACAGAATCAGGAAGTGTTTTGATTTGCTGTACATAGGGTCACTATGAGCCAGCTCGACTCAATGGCAGCTAACAACAACAACAAAAACAACAATCACAAAAGTGATTAATGACTTTGAAGAAGATACAAATAAGCAAATGAACAAATTGAGAAAATCAATCCAAGGACTGGTTGAGAAATTCAGCATGGAAATCGAACTTATGAATAAAGAAATGGAAATATTAGAAATGAAAAACAAAAAGCAGTGAAAAGTAACACCAACAGAATTGATCAAACAAAAGAAAGAGTATCAGGGATGGAAGACAAAGTCAAAGACATACTATACTTAAAGATCAATACAAACAAAGAAAATAAATGAATATGGCCACAACATTCAAGAACTGTAGGACATGATGACCTATGACTTGACCAAGCATAGGCTCATTATAGCACATTATACTTGATCAGACATTTGACCCAATTAACCATTTTCTCTGTGGATCTATGGACTAGGAGAAGGAATGGAGAATAAAACCAAAGGCATAGAAAATCTACCCAATGAAATAATAGCAGAAAACTTCCCAAAACTATGTGAAGAAATGGACACCCAAAAAAAGTAGCATTTAGAACTCCAAACACAGGTGGCCAAAAAAGATCCCCTCCATGCCACACTATTTAGTTAAAATCCTAAGATTATAAAGCAAGGAAACAATTCTAAAAGCTGCAAGAGAAAAATGCCAACTACCTTATAAAGGCAAACCCATCAGAATAACAGCAAACCTCTCACTGATAATTGTAAAAACCAGGAAAGCATGGAATGACATATTTCAAGCACTGAAAGTTAATAACTTCCAACCAAGATTACTATATACAGCAAAGTTATCCTTTAAAATTGATGAAGAGATAAACATATTCCAAGACAAACAATTCATGACTACTAAGCCAACATTGCCTGCAGCCGTAGCCCTGTGGCATCCGATCCCGTCAGATCTCAGAAGCTAAGCAGGGTTGGGCCTGGTTAGTACTTGGATGGGAGACCGCCTGGGAACACCAGAAGCTGTAGGCTTGGGAGAAGGACCTGGCAACCTCCTCCCAAAAATCAATCTGCCATTGAAAACCCTATAAACATCAGAGAAGCACTGACAATAGTGTCTCCCCTGTTGTACAGAGGGTCACTATGAGTCGGATACCGACTCGATGGCACCTAACAACAACAACAAACCAACATTACAGAATATACATAAAGGAACTCTACATACAAAGGAAGAGGAAATACAGATACAAACATAAGAACCCTGGGAGGAATAAACCTGATAAGAGGAATACATGAATAAATGAGACCAACAATAGATGTGTGTCTAATATAGTAAGCCAGCAAACACCTAATATGACCAGTGGAAAAAGAAACAAACAATCAACAATCAAGTCAACTACGAAAACAACCAACAAAAATCACACAAAACATCAAATTCTTCTGAATAATAACCATAAATATAAATGGTCTTAATCCCCCATGTAAACACTCAGACTATCTGAATGGATTAAAAACTAAGACCCAAGTATATGCTGACTTCAAGAGATTTATTTCTCTGTATAAAACACACACATTGAACATGAAAGGAGAGAAAACAATTTACCAAGCATGGGGAAACCAAAAATGCAGAGGTTGCTCTACTGATATTGGATAAAGTAGACTTTGGTCCAAAATTTATCAGAAGAGACAAAGAAGGTCACTACACATTAATAAAGTGAATAATCAATCAAAAACACATAGCAATTTTAAATATGCACTAAACAGTGGCACATTTAATTTCATAAAACAAACACTACTGGCATAGGAACAGATAGGCTTTGATACAATAATAATGAGTGACTTCCACTCTCAGAAATATATCATCCAAACAAAATCAACAAAGAAACCTATGAGTTAAGCAATACCATAGACCAAATGGACTTAACAGACTTCTCCAGAACATTTCATCCAACAGATGTGGAATACATATTCTTTTCAGAACCACATAGAATTTTTTGTGAAATAGAAATGTAAATAAATTAGTATTTATGTATTTTACATTTCTAAAATATTTTGGTTTACAAAACAAGGATCAAAAAGTATAAGAAAATTGAAATTGTTTCTTGTATCCATCACAATGGAATAAAACTAAAAATCAACAGCAAGAGAAACTACAAAAATGTTACAAATAGATGAAGATTGAGTAACATGTTTGGATGATTAGTAGGTCATTGAAGAAATTAGGGAGGAAATTAAAAAGTTCCTAGAATCAAAGGAAAATGAAAACAGAACCTACCATAATCTTTGGGATAGAGCAAAGGCCATTCGTTAAGGGAAATTTATAGCTATTAGTGCTTATAGTTAAAAAATCAGAGAAGGCCAAGTAAACTTAACAATTCACCTTGAGGCAATAGAAAACAATAACAATTCAGACCCAAAAATCAGTAGATAGAAAGAAAGAATTAAGATCAGGGTAGAAATCAATGAAATAGAAACTAAAGGAACAATACAAAGAATCAACAAAACAACAAAATGATTCTTTGAAAAGACAAACAAGATAGGTATACCCTTAGTCAAACTAACCAAAAGAAAAAAAGAGAAGATGGAAATTAATAAAATTAAAGATGATTACAACAGATGCCTGTGAAATAGAGAGGATTGTCAGAGTGCTGGGATTATAGTTGTTTGACAGCATGCCCAGTGGGATAGGATTAAAATTTTAATGCAACCCAAACTGAACCAGAACACCTCTATGTTTTAACACTTAACTGCTATCATGGGATCAAAATACACCACAGAAATTAAATTTTGTTATTTAAAAAAATTGTCACACACATTTGTTGTATAGTGTAATCTCAGTACATCCTGACTTAGGGCAGGTGCCAGAGGTGTGGTATTGTAGCACCTTATCAAGCCCAGATAAGTGCCTGCTGGGGTCACCTATGACCCCACAATACCAATTACAGTTGTCTGTCATTTTCCATTTTTTATAATTGAATTCATGAAAATTGTTGATTTTTTTAAGTTTTAGGAACTCTACATAATAAAAATGAAGAGATTTTTTGTTGCCTTTTCTTAGTTTGATATTTTTATAATTTTTGAAACCTAGGAAAATCATTTAGTATTTTGTAAGTGCCTTAAGAAAACATTATTATTTTTTAATAATTATTGTTACACAAATAAATGTTATATTAATAAGTTTTGAAAGATGTTTTAGTTTATATAATGACATAATTAAGCCATAAAAACAAATCTATAAAATAATAAAAGATGACTCTACAAACTGTTATCTGTCATGTAAGTTGATATCAGTTTAGGGGTATCATATTGAACCAGCACCTGAACCTGAACCCAGTTTTTCATGGATTTGAAACCCTGCTTTCAGGTTTGATTTAGCTTTTTGATCCATTTTGAATTTATTTTTTTATGCATGGTCAGAGAAAGGGATCTACTTTTATTCTTTGGCATATGCATACTTAATTTTGCTGGTACCATTTATTCAAGTGTCTGTCTTTTCCTTTCTCCTTGAAAGCCTTGAAAGTTTTGAAGTGAGGCTTTCTGACTTAACGCTTTTCAGAGTTTAAATTAGAATTTAGAGCCTAGACTCATGTACTCTGTCTGGATTTGTAGCAATCCTTTCTTTTTTCACCTAAGTATAGTATGAGCTGGGATTTATCTCAGTTGGTAGAGCACCTCCCTGCAGTCTCTGAGGTCTGGAGTTCAATTCTCAGCACCATGGAGAAGGATGTACAATCCACTCCCAAGGCAATCCTGAAACAATCAGCCATTGGAGACCCTATGAGGGTTGCTAAGAGTTGGACCCAACTCAATGGCACTTAACAACAACAAAGTATGATGTGTGATGAGTACTAAGCAGCGAACCTCAGTAAAGACTGAATGAACCCTAAAGGGTCAGGTAAAAGTAGTAGAGCTGTATTGGGACATAGAATGCTTTAGTTTCAGCCCTACTAAAATAGAGTTCTGCTTGAGTATACATCTATATCTGTGCAAAAACATGTCCATTGAGATTTTTCACTGTTTCATGGATATAGGTTTTATATACTATCATTCTATTAGGGCTTTCTACTATAATGAATAAACAGGATACATTTTACTTGGGCCTACAGCCATACTGCTGTGATGTCTGATCCTGTCAGATCTCAGAAGCTAAGCATGGTTGGGCCTGGTTAGTACTTGGATGGGAGACCACCTTGGAACACCAGGGGCTGTAGGCAAGGGAGAAGGACCTGGGAACCCACTCCCTAAAAACAATCAGCCATTGAAAACCCTATGAATAACAGAGAAACACTAACAATAGTGTTTTTTATCTGTTGTACATAGGGTAGCTATGAGTCAGGCACCTACTCCACAGCACCTAACAACAACACTTTACTTGCATCTATGTTTTCTAATAGTCTACATTTCATGTAATTCATTAGTTATTCAAAATGTCCTACTCCATTTTAGCTGTAAGTCCTTGTATGTCTTGATGCTCATTATCTCAGATTCAGGACACAGATATTTCAATGGGAACTCATTTTTTTCCATTAAGATTCTATCTCTGCCCTGGAATTCAGCCTATCGTTTAAATTGCAGTTATATGTAATGAATAAGCTAACTGTTCTAGCATGGAAATATGAAACTTCATTTGTGATAATGGGATTTGACTTTTCTTCTTTCTCTCACTTTTAATAATATCATAATGCTGATGGATCTGAATGTAATTAACATAAACAGTCTTAAGAAATGCTTTACTGTACCAGAAAATGTGTATTAGAATTTAAATTATTATTGTTTTTCCAGACATTGACTTTTGGGGCAAGGCCAAATGTATTTCTGGTCTTTGGACTGTGTTAATCAACATAACTGTGGTCATATATTTTTATAATATATTTTAGGACTAGATTTTCTTGTCTTACTGGTAATAATATTTTTCCTCCCTGGTATCTGTGGGAATTAGTGAATTATTTTGGGGAATACTAGAGAGTAAAAGCTAGAAGGCATTAAATGAACAAATTCCTTTTCCTCTAATTTATCCTTTTTTCCTCCTGCTTTATTCCTTCTCCTGTAGAAGTAGGGAAAAAGGGAAAACTCAACTTGCCCTGTTCCTCCTACATGTAGATAGTGGGAAATTGATTCTCAAAATAAGCGTTTCACTTTTCCACTCATGAATTATTCATGTGAAGTGGAAGGCAGGAAATAGGTAATATGAAGATTGATCTCCAAATACATATTAATTCAAAAAGAAGTTGGCTTCAATATTTGAACAAATAACCAGTAATTGAATTGTATATGACCAAAACTGTACCACAGTTGTGTAAATATGATGCAACATGGGGGTGGCATTATGAGGTAACCAGGATATGAAGCCTTTAGTGTAGCAGGAAGATTTTGACATAAATAGGTGACAATCTGTGGCTTAACTCAGATTTAGAGTTAGGGTGATTTGAGAACTATGGATGTACTCCCTCTTCCTCTGTGAGTGAGTAAACAAACTCTCCCACTAGTTGCTGTCTTAGCTAAGACAAGAATCTGATGTTTTTAGTTTGGATTGGATGGAGTGAGAAGTTAAATCTTGAGGTTAGTACCTACTACATGGAGATTCCCTGTATGTCTATCAGCTTGCCATGCTGTGGGGGCTTTCATGTCACTGTTATGCTGAAAGCTATGCCACTAGCATTTCAGATACAAGCAGAGCCACCCACGGTGGACAGGTTTCAGCTGAGCTTCTAGACTAAGAGACTAGGGAGAAGGACCCACCAGCCCACTCCTAAAACAATTAGCCATTGAAAACCCTAGGAATACCAGAGAAGCACTGTCAAATATAGTGCTGAAAAATGAGGCCCTCAGGCTGGAAGGAATTCAAGAAATGACTAGGCAAGAGTTGCTTCCTCAATGTAGAGTCAACCTTAATGAAGGGAATGGAGTAAGGCCCCTAGGACCTCCATATGTTAATGTGGCATGACTTAAAATGAGAAGGAGCACAATGTCTGCAACAATGGGTTTAAACAAAATGATCATGTGCAAGGCATAATTTTGGGGAGTATTTTGTTCTGTTGTATATAGGGTCACTATGAGTTAGACCCTACTCAATGGCACCTACCAAAAACGACCTGGAAATGAAAGATCTTAAATTTTAAACTGCTGAATATTTTGAGTTAAATTTTTAATTTTGGGAAATTTTAGAGAGTGCTTAATGACTGACATTTATTCCTGGATCTTATCATCAAATATAGCAAAGAGAATTGTCTAGAAATTATTGCCTTTCATTGTGGATGTATTTAGTTTTATTTATGAAAATAAATACTTCATTCTACTTTTGTTTTGGTGTAGGTTCTTTATTAGGTCTTGAGAAACCTGAAAAACTATATACATTTATGAATCTGTGTGTTCAGTGTTTTTGTGAATATTCTGAAAAAAGAAAAAGGGGGAAAGAATGAGGTAGAAAAAGTGAAGGAGAGAGATAGAAGAGAGAAACAAATGAAAGATAGGTATATGGAGCAGTAAACACACTAAAATAATGAAATCAAAGAAATAAATACGTGTCTTGGAGTCCATAATAATAATAATCTGGATTTTACTTTGTTGAATAATCTGAACTCTCCTATTTATAAAATAGTAGCATCGTGCTAATTTTAAAATTTGTACCAATCTTCCACTATACCCATTCCTTAAATTGTTTTTTACATATATACTGAACCCTTGAAATAGCATAAGGCATGGACTTATTTGTCACTCATGTATAATATTGAAATTAGAGCATTATTGATAAAAAGTCTTAGAAATCATGTAATTTTAGGACTGTCAATGAGTTTATAATCTTGTGTTAACATTGGTTAAAGTGATAATGGTTACATGGGATATTTTTAGAGAAGGATTTTGGGGCTGCATGTGGATTAAGGAAAAAGAGTTCCTTGATTGATTACTTATGTATTTATGCATCCAGAGTAGCAAATGGTAGCAGTTATATTAGGGTTTTTGATATCTCTAATTTATTTTAACTTCTTGAATTTAAAGAATAAAGGCCAGACATTAATATGACAGTTCAGAGATTGTGAAACTTTTACACATATGCTGACAGTTAGTTTTTATATTCTTGTAAAGTATGCAATATTTTGTCCCTAAGTATAGATGGGAAACTGATGTTGTTTAAGCCCACAAAGCAAGTTAGTAATACAACTAAGACCAAAAGAAAGGTCTTCTGTCTTCTAATAAAAAATCCTTTCTACAATAAGACAAAAGACTATTGCTGAATCAGCTTAGAATGGCTTTATGGGTAAGAGAAAATATAATTAATGAATGATAGAGTTTCAGATCAACACAAATTTAATGTCTTCAAACAACATAAATTTATTATCTCATGGTTCTATAGATCAAAGGTCTAACTCAATTTCACTGGACCAAAAATCAAAGCAAAGTAGGACTGTGTTCTTTCTGGAACCACTATATTGTTGTTGTTGTTAGGTGTTATAAAGTTGGTGTCTGATTCATAGCGACCTTATGTACAACAGTTGAAACACTATTGTCGTGCTTCTCTGCTATTCATAGGGCTTTCAATGGCTGATTGTTTGGGGGGAGTGGGTTGCTGGGTCCTTCTCCCAAGCTTATAGCACCTCGTGTTCCCAGGCTGTCTCTCATCCAAGTGTTGGCCAGGCCCAACCCTGCTTAGCTTCTGAGATCTGATGGGGTCTGATGCCACTGTGGTATGGCTACAGATGGAACCGCTATGAGAGAATCCTTTTCTTTGCCTCTCACAGCCTGTAGGGGCAGTGTGTATTCTTTGGCTAGTGACCCCTTCCTCCACCTAAGTAGCCAGCAGCTTAGCATCTTCTTATCTCTCTGACCTTTGTTTCCATTCTTGCATCTTCTCTTTCTGACTGTGGTACTCCTGCCCCCCTCATATGAATTACATTGGGTCCACCTGGGTAACCCACATTGGTTTTCCCATCTCAAAATCCTTAACTTAATCACAGCTGCAAAGTCCCTTGCATCATGTAAGGCAACATGTTCACAGGCTTCAGGGACTAGGACATGGGCATTTGGGGGCCATAATTCAGCTTGCCACACATAAGGTCAGCATACTATCCCAGAGATGGTGCAGTAACTCATGAATGTATCAGTTCACCTGACCACCAATATCCCAGTTTCCTTCCTTCTTTTCACTCTGCCTTCTTAAAGGTTTAGGCCTATTATCTTCTATTGTGAAATGACTGTCATGGCAGGTGGTATACCATTTACGTTTAAGGCAGGAAAAAGCTGAAAAGGTGAAGGAAAGTCCTTTCCATTCAGAAAGAGAAGCCCTGATTCTAAGATTCTCCCTCTGTCTCATAGGCCAGCACGATATCACAATACTCTATCACTATATCCCTAACTTGGGAGAAGGACATGGCAACCCACTCCCAAGGCAATCCCGAAACAGTCAGTCATTGAAAACCCTATGAGGGTTGCTATGAGTCAGACTCGACTCGATGGCACCTAACAACAACATATCCCTAATTGTCATGCAGAATAAAAATGCAGATATTTCACATTTTAGTCTATTTTTATTTTGAGCATGGCAAGAAAAAGAGGATTAAGTATACGTATTAGATGAGCCAACCTTCTCTTGGTCAAGACTCCTATTTGTAAACAATAGAATTATCTGTATTTAACTTAAACAGAAAGATTTATTACAAAACATTAGATTACAAAATCACCAAAAGAGTAGAGTACGAAGTTTATTGATTACAAAGTCTAATGATAAAGGTAGGCTCATATCATAGACCCTTTCTAGCATAAACATCACAGCAGCTGCAGTGGTTGGCAGTGGTCATCCTTAGATATTGGATATGGGTTCCAGGAGCTCTATGATTTTATCTCCATGACAGCCTCAAAAGATTTCCCCATTCATGGGATACTCACTCATAATTCTTCTATCTATAGCCAAATCTCTACTGCGTCTGACTAATACAATATGGATGTATGTATGGATGTGTATCCATACCTGCATAGGAGTCTGGAAAATGTAGATCTCAGACAAGGTTATCCAGAAAGCAGAGCCTGAGGTAAGGATTAAAGTTCTGACACCTTAAGAGTGAGGATGGGGAAAGATGGTGGCAGAACAATCTGTTATGATGCATTTCTGTCTTTGTTCCTGCTGTAGTATCAGTGCAGGATATATTGGCATGTTATATTTCCCCAGAGCAGCTAAAAAGAGTAAATGACTCAGGGTAATCTTGAGAAGGGAGAAAGGAGGAGAAATTTATCCATGAAGCTTCCTCCTATAGCCATTTCCTATTTCTCAAGGCAAGCCTCACAATGACCAGTTCTCTCATGCTTTCAAGTTGTATTATTCAGGCCACTGGTGACCATTCAAGAAGCCAGATCCCACTCATTATACTATGACATTTGAATTAAGTCTTCAGGTGAAGGGGAAACATAGGGTGGAGAGCTTCAGCATCTGAGGCATGTGGGTGACATAGCAGAGAGCTTCATCTCAGGCTCCAGCCAGTCTAGCCTGTGCTGGCACAGTCCTGAAGTGAGTAGCACCTTTTAAAGGAAAGGAGGCAGTTGAAGGGATCTAAAGATCCACAATATGCTTTTATCCTATATAGTAAGGTTTCTGCATTCTATCTTAATAATATAGAAAAATATGTAGGCAGAGCATTCAAAAGATGGTGAGTAGCCACCAGTGAAGATATCCATCACCATTTACCACACCTGGCTACTCAATTAAAGTATGTCTCCCATGTGAATCCCTTCAGAGATCCCTAGGGTTTTTCTTTTACCTAGGAATTGTCACAATTTAAGCTTCACAAGGCCAGTGATCCCTCTGGTTTGGTCACCATTGTACCCCTGGGAAATAATACAATGCCTAGCATAGTAGAAGTTTGGATAAATATTTGTTGATTGGATAGAGAGATGAATGATAGCAAGTTCTAAGTTAAAAAATGACAGAGGTGGTTATTACAGGGATTACAATAAGTTAGACAATCTTCAACCACTCATAAATCTTTCACAATAGAGAAAAGGAAAACCTTTCTAGGTTGGGCCTTGGCATGTGGTTTTAACCAGAAAAGCAAAGAGAACAGAGACCCTCCTGGCAGAAAAGCCATGAAAATAAAGGCACATACGTAGAAAAACTCTTAGTTTGTTCATAAGATGGTGGAGAAGACAAACAATGCTCAACCAAGTTTCAATTAAGCATGTTCACGTGTATGTGTGCATGTTAATGTATGTACGTATACATATGGATTTTTGCTGATCTCTTTATTTTCCTAAGAGGTCCACAAAACATTGTGTTGGAGAGAATCAAGCCTTAGTTCTATCCTATCCAAACCTCTCCTGAGACAGACCTGGGAAACTGAACTTTCTTAATCAGATTAGTGGCATTTGCTGTTTCAAACTGAAACAGGATCTACTGGCTGACATAGCTAGTGCTTTTTAATCTACACCATCTATCTTGTGGTCATTGCTGAAGTATTAGAGCTAAGCCAGGGAGTCAGGAAGTGGCATTAGAATTCTTCCTGTTGTAGTCCTGCCTAGAGATGTAGCCTATGATAATGAAAACTGCAATTTTTCTATATCAGAATACATCTTCCCTGTAGGCCTGGGTTTTGCACAGGAAAGCAAAAAGGAACTTTTTGGTCACTTAGGGTGAATATCACCCTAGCAACACAATATTTCAAAATTCCTTATATTCAACCCATTTGCTCTCAGTTATTTTCTTGGTGTGTGTGTGTGTGTGTGAAGGGGGGAGGGAGAATTCTAGAAACATTAATCTCATTTACTAAAAGCAATCTGCACCTTATATCACATAATTATGTCTGAGGTAAGCTTAGGGAATTTAGTCATTTGTTGAGGGTTGTTTTTCCCATAACAAAGTCTCTAAATAGAATTATCAAGTCTATCAAATGTTAATTTGTTAAGAAAAACAAAATAGCTAATAAGGATAATTAGATTTATATTATAAATAGAATATTATCTTGAAGACTTCCATGTCTCCAGAAGGAAGTATGACTGAAATATGACTGAGAGGGAGTCTTAATCAGCCATACCATAGAGTCATTTTCTCTCCAATTGTTCTCAGAATCCCCCTCTGGGGCAGCATTAGAGAGAATGCCCCTAACTTGGCATTTTAGTTTTTCTGTGAGAGATAACTATAGTGATAGACACAGCTCCAATTCTGGGATTCTGGATCTCTGTTGGGGCTTTATTTCCTATGTAGACGACACCCTCATTCACAAACTAGACAGGAACGCAGCGGCCTGGCTCTCCTGGCTACTTCAGTAGAGGACAGAGATGAGAACACAGCTCCTGTCCCTGCATAAGGGCAGGCACCATCTTGCTGGTAGAACTTTCAGGGATTCCAAGGTCCAGTGGATGAGGTTTCCTGTGACTCTCCTCAGCCAGTGAATATCACTTACATTGTGGTTAAAGCTCAGAGGACTTGATGCCTTTGTTGGACTTCTAGGAACCTGAGAGGATTTGCTCTGCACCCTGTATTCTGTCCAGCTCTCCCATTTCTTATTTGTCACCCCAATGTTTCTTTCATTACATTAGCTATCATTTTGAGAAATTGCCCTCAGGTGAAACTTTAAATTGCTTTTGTGTAAATCAGTATTTGTTACTTATATAGTGGGTAAGTTATTTACATTATAGCATAAGGAGGACAAATGTTTCAGTATACAGCATTCCAAAGGGGAAGAGAAGTGAGGGAGGCATTTGCTAAGAGAATGAAATTAGAAAGTTGCTGATGATACGTCTCTTTGTTGGGAAAATTAGGAAACTTCTCTTGCTCCCCTTCCTCAGCCCTTTACTGATATAACTTCTCATGGGAAGAGCAGCTGTGTCAGCCACTTCTTTGTCTTTTTTTCTATGGAAATGACAAGAAACTGAAAGAAACTTACCTTGTGACAACCGCCCAATCTTGAGCAAATCTTTAGCCTTGAAGATCCACAAGTTAATTGGCTGGACCTTTGGTTACTACAAAACCAATTAAAGGGCTCCATCTTCCATCCATTGTACTGATGCTCCACACTCAGTTTTTTCCACTCCTCTGTCTGACTCACAGACTGTACTTTAGGCTGGCATCCTTTCTCTACCATGTTCTCTTTTTGTTATTGTTGTTGTTGTTAGGGGCAGTTGAGTCGGTGTCCCACTCATAGCAACCCTACATACAACAATCGAAACAGTACTGTTACTGTTTCTCTGCTATTCATAGGGTTTTCAATGACGGATTTTTTTTTTGGGCGGGGGAGTGGGTTGCCAGGTCCTTCTCCCAAGTCTACAGCCACTGGTACTCCTAGGGCACCAGGGCATCCAAGTACTAACCAGCCCTGACCCTGCTTAATTTCCAAAATCTGATGGTGTGAAGATTACATATATTTAATTTTCACACACACAACATCCCTGTTATTGTTCCAACTTTATAAAGGTACAAATTCAAATTGAGTCTTAGAGAAGTTAATTGTTCAAAGCTTAAAAATCTAGATCCCCAATACCTCTTCTATTTTGCATTTTAATAATCAAGAACAAATTTGAAATGATATGCTTATGTGAAAGATGTAGTAAATACATTATGACTGTTAGGATAACTATTTGTTTCTCTTTTGTTGTTTTGTTGCTTTGTGTGTGTGTGTGTGTGTGTGTGTGTGTGTGTGTGGTGCTGAGATTGAAACTAGGGCTTGCACATGCTAGAGAATTGCTTTACCACTCAGCTACATCCACAGCAAGATGACTACATCTTTTAATACCCTATGTAGCTCTTCAGCCCAGGGTCTTAACTCCTTGTGAGAATCTTTCTCCTTTTCAACTCTATTTTGTCAAGTTCTGATTAGGATAGGATTTTTATTTTATATGGTTGAGCCACATGCTTTTATTGGCATAAAATTATTTTTTTCTTTAAAGATTTGTACCAGATTTCTTATATTAATATTATTAGGCTATCATGGGTTGAAGAGTGTTAGCAGTGGTTTTCCTGTTGTCTAAGAGTGTTAGCCTCAAGTGGAAGCTATAAGTAGTCTATTTGATTGCTGCAACCTATGGTAGGAGTTCTTCCTCCAAAATATTATTAGTGGAAAAAAAGATGGTAATTTGAGGGCAGATCATGGGTAAAAAATTCAATCCACTAAGAGAATTGGGTCAAGCCATATACATTGTGTGGATCTCAGTGTTTTTAAATGGAAGATAGAGATAATAATTCTTCATTAGATTGATGTGAGGATCACAGGCTTCTAAAATTTTAACATGGAAAAATTCTCTTGAAACTCCCAAACACTACAAGTGAGAAACTAACCCAAGAGGGTAGCTGTTTATTCTTAGAGGTATTCTAAAGTCCAGTTTACTTCTAGTAAAGAAAACATTAATTATGATTTCTACATGTGGCATATGTTTACTCTTTTACTCTTTTAAAATACCTGTTGTTGTTGTTGTTGTTAGGTGCCATCGAGTCGAGTCCACCTCATAGAGACCCTATGTACAGCAGGATGAAACACTTCCTGATTCTGTGCTAGGCACACGATCTTATTTATGTTTAAGCCCAATTGCTGCAGACACTGTGTCAATCCACCTAGTGGAGGGTTTTCCTGTTTTTCATTGGCCTGCCACTCTCCTAAACATGATGTCTTTCTCCAGGGGTTGATCTCTCCTGACATGTCCAAAATATGTAAGACACAGTCTGGCATTCCTTGCCTCCAAGGAGCACTCTGGTTGCACTTCTTCTAGGACAGATCTGTTGGTTCTTTTGGCAGTCCATGGTATATTCAATGGATGTGTCCAGCACCATAATTCAAAAGCATCAATTCTTCTCCTGTCTACCTTGTTCAATGTCCAGCTTTCACAACTATATGATACAACTGAAAATACCATGGCATGAGTCAGACACACCTTCATCTTCAATGTGACAATCTTTACTTTTCAATACTCTAAAGAGATCTTTTGCCATAGCTTTTCCTAGAGCAATGTGTCTTTTGATTTCTTGACTGCTGTTTCCATGGGTGTTGATTATGAAACCCAAAATATGATAATATTTTATTTAACATCAGTTTGTTTTGTTTTCTAGTGGTAATGTTTGGTCTTCTGAGAAATAGTACAGAAAAATTATATTTAAATCTGAACCCCAATATGTAAAATGAATGGTTTCATAATGTGAACTCCAGATCCCAAATCTTGGTTTTATTGTTTTGTTTTGTTGTGTTTTATTTTGTTTTTTGAGACAAGGGCTCTCTGTGTAGCCAAGGCTGGCCTCAGACTCACATCAATCCTCCTGCCTTAGCCTTACGAGTGTTGGGATTACAGCTATGTGCACCATGCCTCAGTGCCCAACTCCTTTTAAACTTGATAAATTTGCCCCTTAGATTAGCAAAAAGCATACTCATTTTCAGTATAAGGTAATTATACTTATTCTGAGATTTATATTAAAATATCCCATGCAATTATATATAAAAATAATCTTAGAAAAAGAATGATTTAAATTAGTTAGTAACCAAATTTTTGGTGAAAAGAGAATAATAAAATACATGATATTGAAAAATTTGTTAGTAATTCTAAAGTATAAACTTATCAACATAGTGTCTTATAGTGCTTTTGTGTATATTTAATAATAAAATAGTCTTAGGCAAGTGGAATATTGTGACACATAACATTAGCTTCATCCCAGTCCTAGTGTATAGTGGTAAACATATATGCTACCAATAGTAACATTTATTTTCTAGTTTAATGTTGGTATAGTAGTCTCCCCCAATGGATACACTTTATGCAATTTCAATTACCCACAGTCAAACTTGGTGTGAAAACATTTAAGGAAAAACTCCAGAAAGAAAAAAAGTATGTTTTACATTTTTGCCATTCTGAATAGCATGATGAAATTTTGCACCATCCCATTCATTCCTGCCTGGGACATGAATCATCCATTTGTTCAGCATATCCACACTGTATATGCTACACCCCAATTAGTCACTTACTAGTCATCATTTATCAGACCCACTATAGCGGTATAGTTGTACTCATGTTCAAATCACGCTTACTTTACTTAATAATGGCCTGAAGCCACAACAGTAATGATGCTGGCAATTTAGATATATTAAAGAGAAACTATGAAGTACTTTACAGTATTATCTTACATCATCACAAGAAGTATGATAAGATACTTTGACACAGAGAATGAGCCTATTCATATAACTTTTATTACAATATGTTGTTATAATTATTCTATTTTATTATTAGTTATTATTGATCTCCTACTATGCCTAATTTATAAATTAAACTTTTGTCATTGGTGTATTTGTAGGAAAAACTCTCATAGGTGTGGATATAGGAGAAACTGTAGTATATATGAGATTCAGTACTAGCTAAGATTATCTAGTTAAACTATTGTTGAATTTTTTTTCAGTATTGGTGGGATGAACCCAGGGCCTTACACTTGCTTGTTCTCCCACTGAGCCAAACCCTCAGTCCCTTTTTTATTTTGAGATAGGGCTTTGCTAAATTGCACAGGCTGCCTCTGATCTCAAACTTGTTATACTCTTACCTGGGTCTCCCAAGTCTCTGAGATTACAGACATATTTCATGGCACCCTGCAAATTATTGGTTTTTAAATGTAGTTCTTTATCTTCCAGGTTCAGGATTTAAAATCACCCAGAGTATGGAACCATTATTTTGAATGCAACCATGTCACTATATAGTGTCGCATAAGTTGTGAAAAGTTTGTCTCTGTTGCATTTTCATTTAATATTTTAGTCTAAGTGACACTTTCTCTCAAGCCATCTTGTGGTAGTAGGTCACAGATCTGAGTAATGAAAAATAAACTATAAAATTTGAATTTCTTTTACTCAGTATCCTACATATATTTGTCTGTCTTTGATCTCAATAGGACACCTCTTTTCTATAAGTTGTCCACCTACAAACTACACTGCCCATCACTACATTTTTATAGATAGTGTCACATTCATCATCCATTGGTAAGAATCAGAACTGGAGCCAAGTGGCTGTAATTTGCTTTCTTCATATTGCATATAATTTTGATATAAAGACTGGATTTCTGCCATTATTTAGTCACAACTAGCCATTACCAGGAAAAGATGTTGCAAAAGACCTCTTTAAAGTGTTGAAAGAATCACATTGACGATGACGGTGTCCCTGACTCATCCCATGGTATTTTCAGTTGCATCATATGGTTATGAAAACTGGATAGTGAATAAGGGAGACAAGAGAAGAATTGATGCTTTTGAATTATGGTGCTGGAGATAAATATTGAATGGACCATGGACTGCCAAAAGAACCAACAGATCCATTGTCCTAAAAGTGCAACAAGAGTGCTCCTTGGAAGCAAGGATGGCTAGACTGCATCTGATGTATTTTGGACATGTTGCCAGAAGGGACCAATTCTTGAGGAAAGACATTATCTTTGGCAGAGTGGCAGATCAACAAAAAAGGAAGACCCTCAACTAGATGGATTGACATAGTGTCTACAATAATGGGCTTAAACATAAAAAGATCATGTGCCTGGTGCAGTGTCATGTAGTGTTTTGTTCTGTTGTACATAGGGTAACTTTTAATCAGATCCAACTCGATTGCATCTAACAACTCTTTCTATAAAGAGGGACTCAGTATAAATTCAAGATGAAAACACAATTGTTTTGATTATGTTGTTTTCACAGTAGGCCCTTCATATCCATGAATTCCACATCTGAGGATTCAACCAACCTTGGATGCAAAATATTTTTTAAAAATTGTATCTGAGCAAGGCTTGGAGGTGCACCTCTGTAATCCTAGCACTTGGGAGGTGAAGGCAGGAGGATTTCAAGTTTGAGGCCAGCCTGGGCCACATAGCAAGTTCCAGGCCAGCCTTGGCTACATAGTGAGACAGTGTCTCAAAAAAAAAATGCATCTGTATTAAATATATGCACTTTTTTCTTGTCATCATTCCTTAAACAATATAATACCTATCTACATAGCATTTACCTAGTGCTAGTCATTACAAGTAATATAGAAATGATTTAATGTATACAGGAGGATCTGCATAAGTTATATCATGATGCTATTTTATATAAGGGACTTGAGCACCCACAAATTTTAGTCTGTATGGGAGTTCCTGGAGCCAATCCCCAGCAGAGGGAAGACTGTATTAAAGCCATTGAAGGATAAACTAATAAATATGTATTGAGCCACTACTATTTCTAGGACAGAATACTTATAGTTCTTAGGCAACAATATAGCACAGTGAAAAAAAGCATATGATTTTGTAGATGACTAATTTGTATTTTAATGTAGACTTGCAGAATAACTAGTTTGGGGACAATGAGTAGGTCACAGGCTTTTTAGTTATAAAAGGAGATAATAATGCCCACCAAGCAGCACTGTTGGGAAGGGTCTAGATAAAGCATATAAACTGAGTGCAGTGATTGGTGCATGATAAGCTCTCAATACATTTAAACTACTCTTTCTTAAAACCAGGCAGACCTTGTTAAAATCATGGTTTTGTCTCTTACTAGCTTTGTGACTTCACTTAAATCACTTAATCTCCCTAAGCCTAAGTGAATTCACCAGACATGGGGGGGAAACATTATTATTATCCTTATTTGATTCCTTTACCCCACATCTACTCTGAAAACATTATATTACTTTTTATCCTTCAAATTAAAAATATTAGTATAATTTTTCTAGCTAATTCTTCCCAAATTGAATTTTTACCCAGACCCACTTGGGCTAAGTGGTACAGGGATGGATTTGTTGAGTTGTTCATGCTCAAATGCCAGACAAGCTCAGGAATGCAATCCCTAAGAGAAGAAGGGGCATGCTCTTCATTTGAAAATATGTACTTTCCCAGTCACATCATATTTTCTGTATCTCACCTTAGATACAATTATGGTAGAAATAACATGGAAAGAAGATTTGCAGTTGCTAATAAGAAAGCACAGCTGAATTTTTCATTTTCCTTAGATTTGCCAGTTGCAATATAGTTAGTCTTTTTTTTTTTCAGAACAATTGATTTACAATTTTCTTTGGTCTCCTACTTTCAAGCCTGATTAAAATATCCTTTAAACTCTTACTCAGATTAGTGGTTTGTGTCAGTCACATGCCTTCTAACTATTTGAACAGAGACTTAGATTCACATATTTGGAAACAAAAACAAATGCTCTAAATGAGTGGTATTTAGAAAGAGGAAAGAACACTGTTTTCCAGAATGTGAGATGAGGTTACATTTTCAGTGACTTGTCACAACATGAAAAAGCATCCAGTCTTATTTCTGTTCAAGTGAACAGTTATCTTTTCTCTGAACTCATGCTTTTCTCATGCTTTGGAGGAAGGAGAAAAAGGATTAATATTTTTGTGATCCTGTGATGTACAGCAATCAGGACTACTTTGTCAATGCTTGTTTAGAAGCATTACCCACCCTGTGACATAAGTGGCATTATTCTTCTGGTTAGATGAGCCCAAGTGTTTAGGAGAAGTTACCAACTTGCCTTGGACCAACTGCCATAAGCCACAGACTTGAGCTTCAAGCCTTTCTGTAGACTGTATGCTGGTTTGGGAGCATGCTATTTTTAATTATGTTTTTTTGAGAGCTTATCATGCACCAGTCACTACACTCAGTTTATATGTCTTATCTAGACCCTTCTCAACAGTGCTGCTTGGTTGGCATTATTATCTCCTTTTATAATTTAAAATATATTTTAATTTATTTTTTGATAAAGTTCAAGTCCTGGTTTTATATTGGCCAATGTAAGTTAGACTATTTCTTCAACCTTTTTTCCTTTCATGGAAAAATAGCCCAGAATTTGAAGACTTCTTCCCATCAATGTAAAGTATAGAAAATTCCTATTCCCAGTGAAGAGTCAAAATAGAAACTGATTCTGTTCCCTGATATGTCTTGGGATATTTCAGAAAAACAGAGTTTGGCATTACAATGGTATATGAATAAAAGGATTGCCATTCTTAAGTTAAAACAGAGGCATTTTGAAAAAAATATAAGCAAAGAGTGCAATAGGTTGAGCATACTAAATTTGAAAATCTGAAATGCAAAATTCTCCAGTATCTATAAACTATTGAATGCCAACATGATGCTTCAAGCAGAATACTCACCACCAGGCCTCATGTGCTGGGTCACAGGAAAAATGCAGGCACACTTAAAGATATAAAATTACCTTTAGACTATGTACATAAGATGTTTAGAAAACAAAATTTTCATACAGAGACTTGAATCTCTTCTTCAAAATTCTCATTCTATATGTGCAAATATTCCAAAATCTGAAAAAATTATTAATCTAAAGCATTATGGCCCTATGTGTAAGGGATACTTAACCTATAGTGTTGAGCAAAGCCTTGTATGTTTTTTTTTTTTTCAGCAGTAACAGATGGAGACAAATTTCTCTGGAGTTATTATGAAGAGCCTTGCTTCAAGAAAGCAATCATTCTAATGTAGTCTCATGCAGGACACAAATATCAGAGAATGTCCCCATGAGGACAGAATGAGAAAGCAAGAACCAAGAGACACTAGAAAGGACTAAAGTGGGATTCCTTCAGCCAAATGAGTTTCACTAAGTCCTTTAATATGAAGAGTTTAGAAGTTGACCCTATGACTCTATATTGGTCTTAGTTTTTGTATGAATATTCATGTCTAACCTAGCAACATAGAAAACTTTGTATATTCTATGTATCAACTCTCCTGCAATTTTGTTGCTTTTATATACGTCTCTTCAAGTCTACTCAGATATTTGGGTTGGGAGAGTCTCTATTCATTATTAAAGGCAAAATTTGGTTGTTACCAGCAACCAGGTTTAAAAAGAAAAGTACTGTTTATGGAATATTACTGTAATAAGCCTTGATCTTCTTTGTAAGATTTTCCTTGCTCTTGTACTATGGTACCAGAAACCCTTGGGTCATGAACATTTATGAGCCTCTGAGTCACTCAACTGTTTAGAATAAACGAAGCTTCCTGAGTCTCACTGCCTGAGAACATTCTCTGACCACAGGACTGTGGTAGGTCCAAGAAGCACAGACCAGAGATATGAGGGAATTAATACCCCAGGAGTGACCCTCAGCCGATGAGGGATGGCAGATAGTGGATAAATATCCCAGCTTTCTTGCCATTGTCTGGACAGTTCTCAGGAATGTTTTCCATGATGTCCTAGAGGATCTCGGTAGGAGTGAGACCAGATCCTCACAGTGGTAACATGCTCATTAACAATCCAGGTGTTACCAAATGGGCTTCCTTCCTTTGTTTTATTTCCTTATTGTATCCCTGTTCTTCCTGGGATCACTTCCTAAATAAACCACACACATTTGAATCTTTGTCTCAGAGTCTGCTAACCCAATCTAAGAAAAGCACTTCCTTTGTTTTCTAACTGTTGTTGTTGTCAGGTGCCATCCAATTAGGATCCATTCCTAGTGACCCAATGTACAAAAGAACAAAGCACTACCCAACAATGTGCCATGCCCAACATAATTGTCAGTGATTCTCTGCTACTCATAAGGTTTTTAATGGCTGATTATTTTAGAAGTGGGCTTTTGGGGCCTTTCGCAAGCCAGCAGCACCCAGTATTACCAAGGGATCTCCCATCCAGGTACCAATCATGCCCAATCCTGCTTAACTTCTGAGATCAGATGGGATGGGATGCCAGGGCAATATGGCTGTAGGCATTTTTTTTCCCCTAACTAGTATATAGAAAAGACATTTCCCCAAGTTAAAGTACATTTTTAAGAGATTATGTTTAAAGAGATCTTACAATATTTTATCTCCAATAAGACTAGTGATTTGAGTAGAGTAATGAAATTAGAAGTGGAACCTGATGCCCCGTGACTAGGAGACTCTCATTTTCAAGACAATTTGTAGGTGGATATATCCATGATACATGCTATACACTGGTGCTGTACTTAACAGTATGTTTTCTCTGTGTGTATGATAATTTGTGTGTGTGTATGTGTGTTTTCTATATGATGATTTGTCATGCTTAGACTGTGTGGATACAAAGCTGCTTCTGGTCCAGAAAATTGGCAGAAAGCAGCACAGTGATTCCAGGAAAGTTACATCAGGTAGCCGGCATGAACACTGTGCCCCTTACTGTTTATATTATATTCAGTAAGCATTGAGATTATGCTTTAAAGTTCACATTGATATTAAGGCCAAAATATTGGAAGTAAAAATTTTAAAATTCTTCCTCTTCTTGGATGTATATCCTTGTTTATTTTGTGTGTCACTATCAAAAGATACCCTGCAATTTTACTTAGAACAACTCAATGACATAACTTTAGAAGGTGGGGTAACCAGTGACTCATGTTAGAAGTGGTTTAAATATGTCTTATTGCAAATCTATCTGCTTTTTTTAAAAAGAACATTTAGATGATATGGAGACCTATTGGAAATAGTGACTTGTAAAATTAGAAACTCTCTGTAAGTGAACTGTTAAATGATAATTGATGAGGAGATGAGACACCCTTGGTTTGTTCTAATTCTATTTCCTGGAATTTCAATACTCATTATTTTTCATTCTGCTCCAAGAAGTGGAGTGGTATTTTATTTTATTTTTTAAAATTTATGTATTTATATTTTTGAGACAGGGTCTCACTATGCAGCACTGGATGGCCTAGAACTCACTATGAAGTCTACACTGGCCTTGAACTTGCAGTGATCCTTCTACCTCTACCTCCTGAGTGCTAGCATGTACCACTGCACCTGCCTTGGAGTGATATTTTAAAAACTATCAGTAATCTAAATTTCCATGATGAATACTATTTTAAAAGTTCAATTCCTTTCTCTAAACTAAGGAATCTATTTCTTCTTTATTCCTGCATCAAGATAAGTTTCGGGATTTTTATGATCTTTCCGGTAAAACAAACAGGTTATAAAACTTATGCAACTTTATACAAACTAAATTTAACAATGATATAAAAGAAATTTCTACACAAACAATTGGATTCATATTCTTACATGATGTTGATCATAAGAGATAAGAACTAAAAAAAACTAAAACCAAATGGAACAAAGGATTTCATTAGAAATGACAGTTGTTTTGGAGTTTATTTTGGTAGGACAAAGGCTAGTTTTTAATTGTTTATTTTAAGGTTAGACAATTTACATTATGGAGGTATTCCTATCTCCATTTCTTTCATTTCTCCATGACACATTTCCTGAATATTCCAACCACTCTGTTTTGCAAGACTACTTTGCATTCTGAAGAGGTTTCCTGTCTACTTTAATTCCATCAACTGATTGCCATGGAAACTCTAGATATCCTTTCCTCTTCCTGGAATGAGACATTGGCTCTGTTTCAAGTAGATTTTTTGGCACAGAAAATAGTATAAGTTTCATCAAGTAAACTGTGTCAATGGAAGGGTGGCCATCAGGGCGATCTACTGGGTGGAGAATAGCCACAAACATAGGCATCAGTACTGAACTAGCAAGGTAGTTTAACAATTAGAAACAGGTAGCAGCATAGTCCAAATCCAAGCACAACGATGCCTGCTCAACTTTTTGATTTTCTTAAAGAGGAAGTTGAAATTAATCCTTTGTTGTGCATCAGCCCAGCAAAATCAAAAAAAAAAAAAAAAAAAAAAAAAAAAAAAAAAAAAAAAAAAAAAAAAAAAAAAAAAAAAAAAAAAAAAAAAAAAAAAAAAAAAAAAAAAAAAAAAAAAAAAAAAAAAAAAAAAAAAAAAAAAACCAGTGACATAGTAAGCCTAGGATTTTAAGAGATTGAATCAATCTAAATTTCTCAAAGAGTTCTCAAAGCAGATTAATTTGGAAAATGTGCACAGTTGCACTGGGAAAATAATTTGTATAATGAACTTTAGCATAAAGGCCCACTCATTTTTGCATGAATTTTGTTTTTAAAGTGCACTTTTTGAGCACTACTGAATGTGTTAGATATACTAGGCCATTCCATTAAGGCCTATGCTGTGAGGCAAAGAGCTTATTCTGAGTTTATTCACTCATCTTTGACAATTTTTTATATGGAACTTAGGAAGGGACTTCTTGTTGTTAGGTGCCATAGAGTTGAGTCTGACTCCAATTCATGGTGACCTCAGAGAGTGCAGTCCTCAGAGAGTGTGGAGCAGCACTTTACCAACTGAGCTAAACCCCAGCCCCAGGAAGGGAGAGCCAGTTATAATAATGAGAAAGAGGAAATATTATATTTAGTGTGTTTACTCCATTCATTTGTGCATGCGTCTGTGAGAGAAAACAGCAGAATGTTCTGTGTATACAATGGTTGTATATGGCTGTTAAAATTGTTTATATTGCTACAGACATATGGCTGTCACAAATGCAGATTGGTACAAAAAATAGGGAAATATTGGCAGAAAGAAGAAAGATAATTCCCTATAAATTTAAAGATATAGCTAGGTGCCTTGGCACATGCCTATAATCCCAGCTATTTGGGAGGTTGAGTCAGGAATAATGCAAGGATAATGCCAGAGGTAGCCTGCACAACTCAGGAAGACTCTGTTTCAAAATACAAAATAAAAAAGGGGATAAGGGTACAGCTCAGTGGTGGAGCACTTGCCATGGCATGAAGCCATGAGTTCAACCCCCAGCATTGAAAAAAAAATTAAAGATACAATAGCTTCAATAAGTTTAGACTACTTCATGTTATTTATCATAACATTCAGATTTTGTTTGTCCTTTGAAAATGAGAGTACAGTTAGATATCTCTAACAATAACAACAATCCAATCTATAGTATTTTTCTAAGATGTAAAGTGACCAGAGTGAAAAGCCTGGCTCCTTGCAAACCTTGAATTTAACAGTTTATAATTCTTTCTTCCAGCTGAGATAAGAGGCAAATATTATTTTCTTTTTCCACATCAATTTAAATATCTAGAAAATGTGTATTACCTAAGAGATTTAATTAAAATGAAAATTTGCATCATAGAGAGTATTTCCAAAAAAGGACAGATATTTAACAAATCTAGAAAGAATAGAAAAATAATTTTATAGATTCTAAATATTGTAGGTAATTGATCTCAAAGCCCAGTTCATAATTGGGGGGAGGTCTACTTTGATTACCCAAATTTGAAAAGTATATGGTAACTGTACTGTCAGCTGCTTGGTCAAAACTTAGAGCAATTCTATTTTAATATCTCATCACAACAAAGCAAAAAATAGCTCCGCTGTCTGTTGCTCAATTCCAGTGTAATTCACTCAGCTATACTGGATGTAAAGAAAGCATAGCTTCACAATGTCTGCTTTTTACGTTAAAGCAGATGCAGAGTGACAATTGCATTTACACTTATTCCTGGAATAGTTTTCCTGAACCTACTTCCCTCCATCCTGTACTGACAATCTGCTGTGCATTATATCAACTATTTGCATTGATGGAAACCTCTGACTAAAATTTAGTCATGAGAGTTTTGGAGAACAGTTTTCAAGATGTAAACATTGACCTACATGTTTCAGCAAATCACGTCACCTTTATGAGCCCTTTAACGAAAATTATTTTTATTTTCTTTCTTTTTTTTTTTTGATCTTTGCATATGCTAAAAAATCTCTCCCTCTCTCCCTCCCATTCCCTCCTTCCCTATCTAGCTCTCCTTTCTTAATATAGCCTGATTCTTCAACTATTGAGGGAGTTCTGAGGAGATGGAAAACTTTCCTATTCATTGTTGTCCTTTAAACCTAACTCAGCAATGTATGCATGTTATTGTCTGTATTTGTTAAATGCACAAACATTACCACCATTTAATAACCAGAATCATACTGATGAAGTGATCCTTATATCAGTCAGAAATTACTTACTTAAAATGAATATACCGTAACATAGATATTTCTGGTTCTGGTGAGGGCAGAATAGAAGAAACAAGTAGAAATTATATGGATATATGTGGATATAGGTCCATCTGGGGAACACCTCATTAATAAGTAGTCACAAGATTCTTGCTTCATGAGATACAGCTTCCTGTCACTTGGATACATTTTTGGGATCTTAAAGAAGAGATTATTATTGTGAAAGGCCTTCTTTTCTTTTCTCCCTTCAGTTTTATATTACTTATCTTTCCCTTTTGTTATCTTCTTTTTCTCCCTCCCTTCCCTTCTTTTCTCCCCTCTTTCTACTTAATCATCACATGTCTATTACATTCTAATCATGCATCAGCCACTTTGCTTCTTAATCTAAAGGTCTGTAATTGAGAAATAAAAGTCAGTTATATGATAATCAGTGCAAAAGCCTCCTGAGAAGGGCTTGCCCTTAGCACATTGAAGATGAGAAAATTAGCAATGCTGCTTTAAACTTTAACTTTTAAAACTAAAAATGTTTTTTTGTAGACTGTACATTATGATTTGTTCCTAGATGTAACTAGACAGCTGAAAAATCAAAAAATGATGAATGAGGTAGATTGGAAAACGCACTGGAGTGTGAGCTTCCATCTCCAGTCATCCCCTCCATTCATATCCCTAAAAGAATAAATGAAAATAAAATAATAAGGCAGAATAAATCACTGTATATTTGTTGTGGGATAATCAATAGGAGAGGAATGGAATCATGTCAAGCTATTATTTTGTCTTCCTTTGGTAAAAAGATCTGTAAGGCACAGACTGCAACTTGTTGCTCAATAATCTAGCTCCCTTTCCTCCATATTAATAGAAATTTTATTCTAGTTTATGATCAGTTAGAGCCTAATCTCTCTTGCAGCAAAATGTTGTCTTGCATCTAAGTTCTGGCCAACATGATATATGCTGGCTAGCCTGTGGCAATTCAGGTGAACATTTCTTAGGAGACACTTGGTATCCTCTTTTGCCCTTTCTCTCTTGTCTCTCACCTATCCTGTTACCTGAAGTGCAAATACTGCCATTTTCGACTGTGGGGACAAGGGTCACATCCCATCTATGACAGAGTGGTGCAAGAGAGAACTAAAGAGATCATGGAGCAGAGCTTCATAACCATCCCAGATTAACTTCCTTAGACCTGTTCACCTTGCTGCTGTTGTTCTTAGGTGCTATCAAGTCAGTGTCTGACTCATAGTGACCCTACATACAATAGACGAAACAGTATTGTTAATGCTTCTCTGCTATTCATAGGGTTTTCAATGGCAGATTGTTTTGGGGGGGATGTGGGTTGCCTGGTCCTTCTCCCAAGCCTACAGCACATGGTGTTCCCAGGCAGTCTCCCTCTGAGCACTAGCCAGGCCTGACCCTGCTTAGCATTCGAGATCTGAAGGGATTGGACACCACCATAAGCAATATTATCTTACTTAAAAATAATTCACCGCTAAACATAATTCCAATTAATATGAGTATGGACTCCTTATAGGAAGGCTAAAGGCAGACTGCCTCCATTTCTAATTCTAAGGTTTTCCATCTGTCCCTCAATATTGCTAGGAGGCAAAGAACTAGTAGTTTTTCAGAATGTTCTACAAATTACACCTTTTACTGGGTATTTTCATATGTTTTTCTCCACATGGCATCCGATTCCATCTTATTTCAGAAGCTAAGCAGGGTCAGGCCTGTTAGTACTTGGAAGGGAGACCACCTGGAAATACTGGCAGCTATAGGGTTGGGAGAAGGACCTGATAGCCCACTTCTGAAACAATTAGCCATCAAAAACCCTATGAATAGCAGAGAAACACTGTCAGACAGTGTCGGGTAGAATTTTGTTCTATTGCTATGAGGGTTAGTATGAGTTGGACATGACTCAACTGCACCTAACAACAACAATCCTCATAAGTAATACCAAGCTCAAAGTACGGATGAGAACAGAATATGTTATCAGAGAGATAATTAGGAATCAAATTTCAAGTCTCAAATTTAAACAGAGAATTAAATTTCAAGTCTCAAATTTAAACATAGAGAATTAAATTTCAAGTCTCAAATTTAAACATAGATCTACCTGACATCAAGTTTAAAATTTTTCTAATATTTTATATTGCCTGCCTGATATTCTGGTTTAAGATATTTCCTTAGTTACATATATCTATGGCTGGTAGATTTGTTGTGACCAAATTAGCCAATATGCTTTGAAAGAAGATTCTAGAGTAAGTGAAGTTTCTTGTATTATAGATAGTTGAAAGTTGTTTTCCAGTCTAAAGAGAAAATATTGAGTGTGTCCTGAAAATTTTTGAAAAGAAATGCTTGGTCTGATTTTATGCATGTCTGTAGACAAGTAGTTTTAAACCAGCAGCAGGTTGATTTCAAATTCTATAATAACTTTAGTTTGGTTCACAGTATTTTTAAAATTAATTAGTTGATAACCTTGAAAAGTGAATATCTGAGTTTCTGGCTTTTCTTTAAAAATTGCAAGATCTTGTAACATTGGAGTTGCCTTCCCATATGACAATTATCAGCTACTAATTCTGCAGGTGTGCTGCTGCCCTTCATTGATGGGTTCTCAAAGTTTCTACTCAGCCAGCTCAGCTAATCTTCATTACTGACCATTTCTTGTTAGACAGTAAGTTTATGACCTTTGTGTGGACACTTTTCCTTGAGGGTAATTAAACATAGTAGAGATTGTCATCAGTTACTGGCAGAGTTGGGAAAATTGATACACCAACCTTAACTTCAGATTTATATTCCTTATTGGTAACTATATACTTGTGAAAGCATACTCTCTATTTATTAGAATGATTTAGTGATCTTCAGGAACCCCTTTTTACCGGTTAGTGAGCCCTCTTCAGAGCATCTATAAACTTCTTTAGAGTAAGTTACAGATGAATCAAGTTTTCTCTGCATTTTAGACTATAGAGTTGACTTTCTATATAGTTCTATCTGCCCAGTAGGCCTTGAAAGTAGTTGGTATATAATCTAGCAAAAAGAACTCTTGCAGAAGTGTTAATTTTACCAAAGTATTCCGTCTCTCTTACAACATGATGAAACATTTTTTTCATCCCTATTTTCTAAAAGTGATATAATGTTGGCAAGATTCAAGAAGAAATGAATTTTCTCTCTCTTATCTTCTAAGAGACTATATCATTATACCCTTGGAAGTCCAAAGGGAAAATTTCAATAAATATTGATTATGACGAGCATGAACTAAGCATTATCTGGAATAGTCAATTAACTATAATGTAATCAGAGTAAAGCTCAAAAGCCTGCTAAGGACATCCTGCCAGCCCTTTTAAATGACTGTGTGAGAAGTTGTTAGTGTTTACATAAAGTAGAGGGGTTTGTTAGATCTCTGTGCTCTGTGACTGTGATAAATATTAGTTCATTTGCCTTAACCTATGCATAGGTAAAACTATGAATTTATATTTCTATTACTGCTTATCAAATCAATAGTCTTGTACAATTTGTTTTTTTACAATTGAAAAAGTCATGATCATACAACACTCAAAATGACACCTTTTAGAAATTGCAGCTCAATCATATTTTCATCAAATAAAATAGCATTTATCATTCCATTTTCACAGGTTAGACACTTTTTATCATTCCATTAGGACACTACTTTCAACCTAAATGCCTGAAGGATGTTCTCAGCTCTCCATGGACTGATTTTATGCACCCAAACAGTTTTACTTTCTAGTAGAAACTTGCTGCCTCCATGACCCACAAACACATCATGATCCTTGACCCAGAAATTTTGCTCTTCTACTAGTAGAACTTCTTCCTCTACCCTCTATAGTATAGATCCAAAACTTTCTTGACTTGCTTCTCAGATTGACAATAAATGAATGAGACTAACTATGTAAGGAGAATAGATACTGTATGTTGGTCAAGTGCCTAAACTTTGAAGTCAAACTTCCTACGGTCAGCAATGTTTTGTTTGTTTGTTTTGTTTTTGTTTTTTCAATGTTGGGTATTGAATCCAGGGCCTCATATATGCTGGGCAATCACTCTACCACTGAACAATATCCCCACCTCCCAAACTTCCTAGGTTCAAATCTCGTTTTGTTCAGTTGCCAGCTTAGTTTGACAAGTTAACTAATCAGTCTTCACTTCAAATTTTTCTTGACAAAATTAAAATTAAAATATCAACTTCATAGACTTCTTAGGAACATTAAATGTGACTGCATATAAAACACTAGACATTATGTTAAGCCTTTAATAAATGTTAACTAATATCAACATTATGTTGTTGTTGTTGTTTTTGTTAGGTGCCTTCGAGTCGGTATCCGACTCATAGAGACCCTCTGTAAAACAGGAGAAACACGATTGTCAGTGCTTCTCTGCTGTTCATAGGGTTTTCAATGGCAGATTGATTTTTGGGAGGGGGTTGCCAGGCCCTTCTCCCAAGCCTACAGCTTCTGGTGTTCCCAGGAGGTCTCCCATCCAGGTACTAACCAGGCCCGACCCTGCTTAGCTTCCAAGATTTGATGGGATCGGATGCCACAGGGCTATCAACATTATAGGGCCTATAATTGTATATTGTTGTCCAGTCAAAGTTATTAATCACAAGTAACAAACGTAGGTTCTAAGTCATTTATGCAGAATACATTTATGAGTTGATCACAGACTCAACAGGATACATTGGCAACAAGTGTTAAAAATTGGGTTAAAAGTGCTGGGCATAGTGGTGCAGGCCTGTAATCCCAGTGACTCAGGAGGCAGAGGCAGGAGGATAGCAAGGTCGAGACCAGAGGCAGTCTGCATAATTTAGTGAGACCCTTTCTCAAAAAAAGTAAAAAAAAAAAAAAAAAAAAAAAGGGTTAATAATCAAGAGGCTAGACAGCAGGAAGCACAGATGAGATCTGGCAGAAAAAATTGGGTGAGAACACCAGGAGGGCTGGGCATTGTACTTAGACATTATATGCTGTCACAGCATTCATGAATTATATGGCAAGCTTTTCTTTTCTTCTCTTCCTTTATTTCTTTTTCTTTCTTTTTCCCCTCCCTACTCCTCCTTCTTGCCCCTCTCTCCTTCCCTCCCGTCCTTCTTTCCTTCCCATCAGTTGTTCAATGTTAAAGTTCTGGGAGGGAATATCAATGCATCTCTGCCATGTTCCCAAGATATAACTGCCGGGGGTAAGAACAGAGAAGATCTTATCTTGCCTTCGAGCAAGACTCACAAAAGGAGTTTCTCTTCAATACAGTAAGTATCAGATGTTGGGCAGTTAATAGATATACTAAGAAAAAATGATTCCCTTTATTATTCTTTGAACACTTTTTAAAAATTAGAGTATAAAGTCTTTGAAAGAAAACACTATGTTTTTGCTGTTAGGTGCTTTCGAGTTGGATCCAACTCATAGTGACCCTATGTACAACAGAATGAAACACTTCATGATTCTGTGCCAGGCGCGTGATCTTATTTTTGTTTTTAAACCCATTGTTGCAGATACTGTGTCAATCCATCTGGTGGAGGGTTCTCCTTTTTTTCATTGATCTGCCACTCTCCCAAACAGGACGTCTTTCTCCAGGGATTGGTCCCTCCTGACTACATGTCCAAAATATGTAAGCTGCTGTCTAGACATCTTGGCTTCCAAGGACACATCTGTTCTTTTGGCAGTCCATGGTATATTCAATAGATGTCTCCAGCACCATAATTCAAAAGTATCAATTCTTCTCCTGTCTCCCTTGTTCAATGTCCAGCTTTTATAACCATATGATGCGACTGAAAATACCATGGCATGAGCTAGGCGCACCTTCATCTTCAATATGATATCTTTGCTTTTCAATACTTTAAAGAGATCTTTTGCCATAGCTTTTTCCAAAGCAATGTGTCTTTTGATTTCTTGACTGCTGCTTCCGTGGGGGTTGATTGTAGAACCGAGTAAAGCAAAATCATGGACCACCTCAATCTTTTCTCCATTTATTGTAAAGTTGTATACTGATCCAGTTGTAAGGATTTTTGTTTTGTTGATGTTGAGTTGCAGTCCATACTGAAGGCGGTGTTCTTTGATCTTCGTCAGTAAATGTTTTAAGTCTTCTTCACTTTCAGCAAGCAGAGTTGTGTTGTCTGCATAATACAGGTTATTAATGAGTCCACCTCTAATCCTGATGCTGTGTTCTTCTTCATAAAGTCCAGCTTCTTGGATTATTTGCTCAGCATAGACATTGAAGAGATATGGTGAAAGTATACAGCCCTGACACACACCTTTCTCGACTTTAAACCAAGCAGTGTTTCCTTGTTCTGTTTGAACAACTGCCTCCTGGTTCATATACAGGTTTCTCATGAATACAGTTAGGTGTTTTGTATTTTTCAAAGTGTTATCCATAATTTGTTATGATCCACACAGTCAAATAACTTTGCGTAGTCAATAAAACATGGATAGACATCTTTCTGGTATTCTCTTTCTGTTAATATCCACCTGACATCAGCATTGATGTCCCTTGTTTCCCGCCCTCTTCTGAATCTGGCTTGATTTCCCCACAGCTCCCTGTCTATATACTGCTGTAGTAGGTTTTGAATGATCTTTAGTAAAATTTTGCTTGTGTGTGATATTAATGATATTGGTTGATAGTTTACACATTCAGTTGGATACCCCTTTTTGGAAATAAGCACAAATATGGATCTCTTCCAGTCAGTTGTCCAAGCTGTTTTCCAAATTTGTTGGCATAAACATGTGAGCACCTCCAGTGCTGCATCTGTTTGTTGAAACATCTCTATTAGTATTCCATCAATTCTTCACCAATATTTCTCATTCACCTCCTACCAGTATGCAATAGGATTATAGTGCCTTTCCTCTTTGAAATTAGTCATGGCTGTGTAACTTGCTTAGGTTCAGCTTATAATGGCGTGTGTGTGTGTGTGTGTGTGTGTGTGTTTATCATCAGTTATTTAAAAAGCTGAAAAAATTATTTGTCTATCTATACATAGGATTAACATTTTAAACACAAACTCAAAATGAATGTAAACCCTCTAAATTTTAGTGTGTTGAACCCATTCATGAACCTGAACCCATTTTTTTGCAGGGTTGAAGCTCTAATATTTGATGAATAGAAAAGTGTGCGTTTTCCTGGCCTTCTAGAGGACAAGACATGGCATATTTATGATGTACAAACCCTTAAGGTGTTGGCTTGCATTTTGACACTGGATCATCCTTTCTTTATGTTTAAAGCTCTGCAATTACAAAGATGTTTTGAATGAATGATTTTTAAAAAGTCTTCAAGCAAGTGAAATAGATGTACTGCTCTTGTATAGTTGGTCAGCAGTGTTTACCAGAAAGAGACAGTAGACTTACATCCCATCCCCTCATCTGAAAGAGGCTCAGCCTTTGTGCCAGATGACAATTTCTATTCCGTGGTCTTAACACACGCTAACTTAGTATAACTACTAACATCTGTACCTCTTGGTATCTTCTCAATCAGCATGAACTTTCTCTTGACCAGAAATAGAAAAGCGCATATGGCATTACTACACATTTATATCTCCCATTGGGCGCTAAAGTGACTTGTTTTCTTTTCAAATGCCAGGTAAAAGTGAATGAAGAAAGCTCTTATTATATTAAACTTCAATGTGGCTATTTATTTCCTTGCTATTGTTGTTGTTAGGTGCTGTAGAGTCAGGTCCGACTCATAGTGACCTTATGTACTACAGAATGAAACAGTCCCTGACCCTGTGCCATGCCCGGCACTATATCAGTGCTACTCTGCTATTCATAGGGTTTTCAATGGCTGATTGTTTCAGGAATGGGCTGCCAGTTTCTTCTTCCAAGCCTACAGCTCCTAATATTCCCAGGTCTCCCATCCAAAGACTAACCAGGCCAGACCCTGCTTCTGAGATCAGATGGGATCAGATACTAGGGTGGCATGACTGTAGACATTTGTTTCCTTGGCAACCAGAAACATTTCTTCAAGGATCTATGATCTTTAGATGGTTTCTACTTTGTATGCATCACCACAGGATCCAAGTTCATCAGTGCTCATTTGTTATGGAAAAAGAAAGTACCTGATCTTTTTGTTTCAATTTTTTATAACATTCTAGAACTCCTTGGGACTGGGATTTAGCTCAGTTGGTAGAGCACTGCTCTGCAGTCTCTGAGGTCCCAAGTTTGATTCCCAGCACCGCAAAAATTGGAGAAGGATGTGGCAACCCACTCCCAAGGCAATCCTGAAACAATCTGTCATTGAAAACCCTATGAGGGTCACTATAAGTCGGGCATGACTTGACGGCACCTAACAACAACAACAACAAGAACTCCTTACCCCTAAACGAACTCTTTGTACTTATTTCAGACATGCTTCAAGTTTCCTTCTTTTTCTCTATTGCACATTTAATTTATTTTGACATTTTGTTTTTGTATGTTGTACTCTATATCAGGAGTTTTCCATACTTTGCTTCACTGCTAAATAGAAACAGGGTAGCAAATGATTTGAGAGCATAGAATCATTTTCCTCCGTTTTTAACTTGCTTTGGTATTGGGAATAGTTCAAATACTTCTAAAAGCATTATATATTGCATCAATCTGTGTAAATTCATGATTTTTTTCTAATTCTGATGTGTGGTGTAAGGAACAATATATAAGACCTCACAATCAAATTGTCCTTAGTGTGGATGCCAACACATTCGTACCTGTGGTCTTAACTATGTTATTTTATCTTTTGGGGCTCCATGTCCTCATCTACTAGATTGGGAAAAATATTTTCTGTCTTACAATGTTGAGGTTAGAGTTAAATCTGTTATTGCATTTTAACCCAGGGCCTGGCTCATAGTTTACAAATGTCAATTATTGTCATGCTGAGAGTAATGGCATATACCTAATAGATTAGAATTTCAGAGATTATGATTTCACTAGTGCTATGACTTAAGCTGTTTATTACTTGTGCTATTTTAGCAAGATTCCAAAGTAAAGGTATATCAAATTCATTTTAAAGGAATAAGGAATAGTGCCAACCAATATTTATTATTCAGACTTCTTGTTGTTAGGTACCATCAAGTCGGATCCAACTCACAGTGACTCTATGTACAACATAATGAAACACTTCTCAACACTGTGCCATGCCAGGCACTATGTCAGTGCTTCTCTGGTATTCATAGGGTTTTCAATGGCTAATTGTTTTGGAATTGCTTCAGGAGTTTGCTGCCATGCCTTTCTCCCATTTTTGTGGTGCTGGAGATTGAACCCAGGGCCTCAGACAGGGTCTCAGAGTTCAGAGTAGCACTCTACCCACTGAGCTAAACCCCAGCTCCATATTCAGACAATAAGAACCTTATATTTACGTGACCTTCTATTTAATGGAGCTTCCTGAAACAGAAGAGGATTTGAAACATCTACTGATGAAGATCAAAGAACACAACCTTTGGATTGCATTACAACAGCAAGAAACAAAAATCCCTTACAACTGGGTCAGTATGCAACTTCATGATAAATGGAGAAAAGATTGAGGTTAGCCAGGATTTTGCTATACTTCATTCTAGAATCAACATGCTTGGAAGCAGCAGTGATGAAATCAAAAGACACATTGCATTGGGAAAAGCTGTTATAAAAAGCCTCTTTAAAGTGTTGAAAAGTAAGGAAATCACATTGAAAACAAAGGTGCATCTGACTCCTGCCATGGTATTTTAGGTTGTACCATATGCTTGTGAAAACTGGACAGTGAATAAAGGAGACAGGAGAAGAATTGATACTTTTGAATTATCGTGCTGGAGACGAATATTGAATATTCCATGAACTGCCAAAAGAACCAACAGATCCATCCTAGAAGAAGTGCAACCAGAGTGCTCCTTGAAAGCAAGCATGACTAGCCTGCATTTTTTCGACATGTTGTCAGAAGGGACAATCCCTGGAGAAGAATGTCATATTTGGGAGAGTGGTAGGTCAATGAAAAAAGGAAGACTCTCAACTAGATAGATTGACAGTGGTTGAAACAATGGGCTTAAACATAAAAAAAAAATGTGTGTGTGGCATAGTGTTAGGAAGTGTTTCATTCTGCTGTACATAGGATCACTGAGTTGATTCTGACTTGACAACACCTAACAACAGTAATATTTAATGAAGCATTTTTGCTTGTATGTCTTTCTGAACCCTTGAAAGCCATATCTTTATTTGAGGGAAGGACATTTGGTGGAGGAAAGAGTTAGTGCCAAGATTCTAAAGAAATCCATGTCTTGCATGTTCAGTGAACAGCAGGAAGCTCATGAGTCAGCAAGAAAGGGAAGAGAAGCTGGAAATAATGTCAAGAGAAGCTCTCATCAGCACCCTTCTGATCATGGATCTCCCCAGATGGAACTTTCCTCTGGCACTTTTTTAGGCAAACTCCTGAGGGACAGACTTCAGATATCTTAACTTGAAATTCAAATAATTTCAGACCTGTCTCAGTTTTCTTCTTCTTCTACAGTATTTCTATGTAACATAACTTGAGCTTTCTTGGTTCGATGAGTTTCATCTAAGCTAAAATTCCCTCGTTTCTACTTATAACATGCTCATGTTGTCCAGATGGGCTGGGGTTTAACCCAGTTGGTAGAGTGTTGCTCTGCACCCTCGGAGGCCCTGGGTTGGATCCCCAGCACCACAAAAATGGGAGAAAGGCTTGGCAATCCATTTCTGGAACAATCCCGAAACAATTAGACATCAAAAACCCTATAAATAACAGAGAAGCACTGACATAGTGTTGGGAATGGCACATTGTCAGGGAGTGTTTCATTCTGTTGTACATGGGGTCTCTATGAGTGGGGTTCAACTCAACAGCACCTAACAATAATAACATGTTGCCAGATACCATGGCGCATACCTATAATCCCAGTGACTTGGAAGGCTGAGAGGTTGAGGCAGGGGGATAGTGAGTTCCACACCTTAGTGGTAGAGCATTTGGCTACAGGTTCAATACCCAGTACTACAAAAAACAAAAACAAAGCAAACAAAAAACCCCCTCATGCTTCCAAGAAACAATCAAAATAGAAATGATTGGGAAATGAGAGTATGTTAAAATGAAGAGCCCATTAAGAGAGTGAAAAGGCAATCAACAGACCCTGAAAACATATATATATGTGTGTGTATATACATACATACATACATACATACATATATATATATATATATATATATGTGTGTGTGTGTGTGTGTGTGTGTGTGTGTGTAGTATATATTGATGAAGGGCTAATTTTCACTCTATGTAAAGAATTCATATGAATAAGTAAGAATAATAAAACCCAGGCAAATGTGGACAAAATGCTTTAATAACCATTTCACAACAATGGGTATTCAAATGGCCAAAAGCCATGAAAATGTACCTGTCTTTATTAGCAAACAGGGAAATACAAATGGGAACTACCATAAGAAATGATTATACACCATTCACTAGATTATTTATAATTTAAAAATCTCATAATACTCAGTGAAGATGTAGAACCAAGGAAAAAATTACCTATCAGGTAAGAATGAATAGCATTACAGATAGTTGGTAAAAATTGGCATTATCTCATAAGATTAAATGTGTACATAAATGATGACCTGGCAATTAACTCCTATGTGTGATTGAATAGGCCAAGATACAAACATAAAATTGTCCAGAGTGGCATTGCTCCTAATAGCAAATACTTAGAAACAACTCAAAAGCACATCAAAAAAAGAACGAATTGATAAGTTACATATTGATAGAGTAGACTATAATACTGAAAGTAAGGGAAGAATCTGTGGATCTCAGGGATTAATATTAAAGGTTGAGCAAATGAAGATACAGAAGAATACATACTGTTAGTTTCTAATAAAATCCAAAATTAGGCAAAAGTAAACTACACTGTTTAGAAAAGCATATTCAGATAGCAAAAATATAAAGCAAAGTGAGATTGTAACTGCCATCATATTTAATAAAGCAGTTATCATTAAGGTGAGGATGAAGAAATGAACATTGTTGAATTCTGAGTCATGTCAGATGATGATTACATGAATATTTGCTTTATAATTTTTCACTTAATGGAATTTTATGTCTCTGTGTTAACTATGAAAGCATGGTTTTAAAAATCTCTTCTATCCTGTAAGACTTACTCTTCCATTGGAATCCATTATGATCACCCTACTTTGTGAGCTTTCTTTCTTTTCTGGACATGGTGTTATTATTTGTATAGGTCAATTGATTGGACACATTGCCTTATAGCATTGCTTCAATGGATATCTTTAAGTATTAAGTACCTACTTTAATTTACAATGATTTGAGTAATATTTTGTCATCAAACATCTCTCCGTCCAGCTCTTGAATACCATTGCAATTTTTCTTTTACTTTTTCTTTTGTGGTACTTGGAGGTTGAACCCAGGGCCTGTCACATATTTTCAAAGTGCTCTACCATTGGGTTCCACCTCTAGCCCATATTATTATTTTTTATTTTGAGTCAGGATCTGCCTAAGTTGTGCAGGCTGCCTCTCGTCTTGAACTTATGATCTTCCTGGCTGCACCTCTCCAGCAACTGGGATTACAGGCATGTGCCACTGCATTTGGCCCGTTGTAAATCTTTACACATAAAAGACACTCAATTATTTTATAATAATAAGAACTTGATGTTTGCTAATTAATAATTATAGATTGCAGATCTAGGAATACATTATTCAAGTAATGTAGAACAATGGAAAAAGTTACCTTGACTCTCTCACATGAATCCAATCCACCTGCAGTTCTAACACCTATCTCATTTTGTAGCCCTCTAAAATTGTTGAAAGGATGAGGATTAGAATAGAGAATATATTCTATATCACAGATGGCAATATTATGTCCTGGAAATGATATTATAATGGAGGTAAAGAAGTCTAAGTGTTAGTTCTTTCTGTGGTAGGTATTGACTTACCTGAGCCCTTTTACTTTTCCATGAGTTCTTCATATGTTAATTTGAATTCTAATTTCTAGCTCTAATATTCTTTGCATTTTTGAAAGACTTTATTATAAAAGGATTCTAGAACAGACATTCATAATCTCTTAAGTAAATTGTGTCAAGAAATCTGGAGATTGTACGGGAGAACTTCTGGAAAACAACAGACCTGATATTCTTTGAATAGGTAAAGATTTTTAAAATTAAAGCAAAGCTAATACATTTAAAATTTAAAAGGACATAGAGGAAATGGAGGGAAAAATGTGATATCAGCCACAATAAACCACTTTTTCCCCCAAGAATGAGTCACCAACTGACTGTGACCAAAAAGTCAAAGAGGAAATTCAGAAAGAGAAGCTGGATTAGGGGAACTGAAATGATCATCAAATAAATAAAGATACACATACTAATTTTTCATAAACTAGGACATTATGTATTTAGTGGCCCAATTTTTCTGTTTTATTTCATGTATATGTTGGGGTGCCTGCAGTTGTAGCCCAGTGGCATCCGATCCCGTCAGATCTGGGAACATAAGCAGGGTCAGGCCTGGTTAGTACCTGGATGGGAGACTGCCTGGGAACACCAGAAGCTGTAGGCTTGGGAGAAAGGGCCTGGCAACCCCCTCCCAAAAATCAATCTGCCAAAACCCTATGAATCCCAGAGAAGCACTGACAGTAGTGCTTCCCCTGTTGTACAGAGGGTCGCTATGAGTCGGATACCGACTTGACGGCACCTAACAACAACACAACAACATATGTTGGGGTAAACAATCTTTTCAAATTAGATGGTAATTGTTTGAGATTATTGATAAATAATTTGAATCGTCATGAAATCATAATATCTCAAAAGATAGAGATATTACATTTTGTTTATTCCTGATACCACGCCATTAAATATACTTGAGTCTGTTTATATTGCTGCTGAGTGGTGGCCCAGCTTCATATTGAATTTATCTAATGACAGGGATCTTAGTATTTTCAGGTATTTATTTTTGTTGTTTTGTTTTGTTTTGTTTTTTAGTTTTGAAAATTGTCATTGTATTTTCACACAGAGGGATACTTTACATTAAGAGATTGTTTTACATTTCCCCACAAATAATCTCTTTGTGTATGTTTTACTTCACAGCATGTATGTCTGACTCTCCTCCATTGTATAACCCCTTGTCAATGAAACTTAATGAGTAATGTTTTCTAAGGCTGGGGTTACCTGCTTATTTTTCAAATATTGGCATTAATCTTAGTTAGGCTACCAATGTTCTATAAACCTTCTATGGAGAGCTGAAAGAAAAAATTCTCTGATTGTCATTGAGCAATTCTATTTCATTTTAGGGGGCTGGGATTTAGCTCAGTGGGTAGAGCACTGAGCTGCAGTCTCTGAGGTCCCGAGTTCAATTCCCAGCACTGCAAAAATGGGAGAAGGACCTGGCAATCCACTCCCAAGGCAATCCCAAGAAACAGTCAGCCATTGAAAACCCTATGAGGGTTGCTATGAGTCGGATAGCGACTCGACGGCACCTAACAACAACAACAATTTCATTTTAGGTGACTGAATACAGTTTGATGTTGTTGTTGTTGTTAGGTTCCGTCAAGTCGGTATCCGATTCATAGCGACCCTCATAGGGTTTTCAATGGCTGAGTGCTTCGGGATTGCCTTGGGAGTGGATTGCCAGGCCCTTCTCCCATTTTTGCGGTGCTGGGAATTGAACTCGGGGCCTCAGAGACTGCAGCGCAGCGCTCTACCCACTGAGCTAAATCCCACAGTTTGATAGGTCATGGTAAATTTATCTGGCTGCTGGATCCCCTCATGTGTGGACTGTTTGTATTCAAGGCAAAAATGAAGTTATTGAGAGATAAAATACAATTGACACATTTTGGAATGAAATTAAAATGCCATTGGGATACCATGCAGAATAGAATTGATTTCAATTATTTCCTCTTTCTGCTTTTTCTCATATTTTTTGTAATGGAGAGTTTCTCTGTAAAACTGGGGATTCATGTAGTAGAAAGCATGTGTCAGAACATTAAGTGTTTGGTATAGGAACAAGAATAGTATTTGCTTGGATAAAATTTACTCCCCTCCTGTTTAGGTAAGTACATGAAGAAATGGGTACAAGTTAAGTATTTTTTTATGAAGTATGACTAGAACTAAAGGGACCTCAGTAATAGGAATGTTTAGCTTAGAGGGTCTGTGTGAATGTGCCATGTGTTTTCAGATCATGCTGAGTCTGACACCTTAATCCTGGCACCACCAGTGAAGTCCCTGCCTATGGGACCAAGGATGTCACTGCATTCAGTGAACTAAATGTGTTTTGGTTAAGTCATGAAATAGTAATGCAGCCTCAGACTTTTATTTCTTTTTTGAGCTCTCAGTCAAAAGATAAGTAGACTCTTAATTTGTTAATATTCTCATAATTTGTTCATTCCTTCCTGCTGTAACTGTTCTTAGTTAGAAGTGTGATCTTATGTTCTTGCCCAACTCAGGCTTTTGAATGTTACATCTCATTTAATAGAGTATTCATCCTATATTATGAGTCAAGGGCTAGGGTTTAGCTCAGTTGGTAGCATACTGCACTGTGCATTCTGAGGCTCTGGGTTCGATACCCAACACCACAAAAATGGAAGAAGGACCTGGCAGCCAGCTCCCTAAACAATCCCTAAAACAATCAGCCATTGAAAACCCTCTGAGTAGCAGAGAAGCACTGACAAAGTGGCAAGCATGACACAGTGTCCGAGAGTGTTTTGTTCTGTTGTACATAGGGTCACTATGAGTTGGACCTGACTTGATGGCACCTAACAATGATGACAACATTATGAGTCGATTATTCAAGTTTTTTTATCTTTCATTGATCATACTGAACCTAAATGGAATTTTACTAAATCCACAGAGGCCTGCATTTTTTGGAGAGTTTGCCTATCAGCTTCACTCCTCCATTCTAGAGAAAGGCATCAGCACATCTGTGAAAGTAGGCTTATCACCTTTCCATTGCTTAAAGAGGACCTCACATCTTGGCTTTCTGCAGATTTTGATCATTCATTTAAAAAAAATTCCTTGGCATGGAGGTCAATGTATTTAAGTACTCTCTGTTTAAAGCAAGAAATCCTTAGGATATCTTCAGAATGCTGATCTTTGTTGCTATCTTATTTGTTTATTGAGCCTATCACATATATTACAATATCAATAATCTTAAACATAAATGTTATTTCCTTTGTGTTGCAAAATATTTGGCCAACCTTAATCTGTTGCTTATTTTTTTTCACTAAATTTGTGCTGTCTACACAGCTTCTTATTAGGAAGGATTACCTATCTAATTTCAGCTTTAACTTCTAAAAAATAAATGGAATAAATTACCAAATTTTGTAGTGCATAAGAATGTGGTAGGTGCAATGGAAAAAAGGTAAATGGGCAAGGTAGGTAGGCATTCTAGGGGATGGAGAGGAGTTTTGGAGTACTTGTAACCAGAGTCATCAGGGAAGGCCTAATTGCAGTTTGGCCACCAAATGTATCAAAACTAACTAATCTGGTGATATTCCAAATAAAATATTAGAAAATGGGTTTCTATGCAATACCCATTACTCACAGAATCTGGTTGGGTGCCACATTGTCTGTGAAAGCAATCAATATTTCCTCAAGAGGAAGTTTTGATACCAATGTCAATTACCTTAGAAGGCATAGTAAATTCATAGTCATTGATCAATTTCATCCTAGCCAAAATGAGAGTTGGATCAGAACTATTAAGTTTTAGTGAAATAGGCTAATTTCACTTATATCGATTTTATAGCAACTACCTTTCTTCCTTTATGGATGTCAATAGTGAGATAAAATTCATTAAATCCAATAGCAGATGGAGATTAAGAAAGTACATAATCATTGATAGAATGCAGAGAATTTCATAAATTAAACTTGTTACATTAAATAATTTAATTATTTTAGCTAATCCTTTTTAAAAAAATGAGTGTAAAGATGACCTGTTTAAAATTCAAATCCAATTTCTTACTTGTTGGTATGGTTTGGGTCTAAAATGTCCCCCAGAGGTCACGTTGTTTGATCTGCAGCTGGTGGTGCTGTCCTGGGAGGTTATGGAACTTTGTGAGGCAAGTCTCACTTGGTGAAAATGAGCCACTGGGGGCATGCCCTTAGAGGTTTTTAGCCTGGACCTGTCGCTCTGTGCTCTCTCTCCCTCCAGTTCCACTATGATATGAGGTCATTTGCCATGGGTGTGGCTGCTGCCATATGCCTGCCCTGCCACTCTTATGGATTGATCTTCTAACTGTGAGCTCACAATAAAGCTTCTCCTCTATAAGTTTATTTGGCTCACTTTTCTGCTATAGTGATGGCAACTTGGCTGATACAGTTGCATATTTGAGCAAATATTCAATCATTTTGTTTTATATTCTAGAATAAATTTTATAAACCCCATTCTTTCCATTTGTACTATGCAATTCAAAAAAGAGATTACCAAACTGAATCTAAACCAATAAAATATTTCAACACATCATTTCTCACATCCATAAAAATACTCATTTTTTAATCTTGGTCACTTGAAGAGCCTACAGAAATCAGATCATTTATGTTAAATAAAAAGCAAGTAACCGTTAACATGAACATAGCAAACATTTTGTGAGTGTTCCTGGAATACTAAGTGGACATTCCTGGAATAAATTACTTCACAGATGGGTTTATTTAGGTTATTGAACCTTGCACTCTTGCTGAAAGCAGAGTTAGCATCCAGGGAGTAGGTTGCAAGTAGAAACTCCCTTTGCTTCCCTCTAGTTGTTGAATGATGCTCCCTGAATCAGCCCACATGTGATGTAGTCCAGTTAATTCTACCTGAATGTCAGTCTACTTTACTTTTTTCTTAATATTCTAGGACAGTATTATCTGAAGTTTTTAAAAAAGATTTTAGTCTTAGTACAGCTCATGTCAGTAGCACAGAGCAACAGGGGTCTGAAGATGTACCAGGTACACTTACTGGCTCACTCTCTATCCAGGCTTTCTTCTTTACTATGGATCACCAACTTGGTTCAAATGTGTACCACTCCGGGGCAAAAAACTTTATTTGCCTGATATTTAAAGAGATTCTTTTCTCCTTAACACTAATTTGTTAACATGACCTAGTTTCATTTGGTGAGGTTGGCAGTAAATCGGTTTAGAATTTCTATGACCATTTTCTTGCTTTTAAAGGTGTCTTTCCAGTTTTTTTCCTTTGTACATTGTCCTCCAGTATATAATGTCAAGTACTGCTGCAGTCATTATGTAACCATGATATTTTTACTTCAGTATGAAGCCAAACTGAGGATGGCAGAGCAGAGAGATGGAATAAACTGAGTTGTGATAATACTCTTTAGCAATTGATTTAATGAAGGGTGCATCTGTCCTACTTCTGGACTTTCTTTCCATTCACCAAATTTTAGTTGAAGGCCTATGATACACTTAGAATTGTTGAAAGAGCTGAGAATAAAGCTGTGGAAAAATAGAAAAAATTCCCATGCAATAAGATTACATTCCAGTTGGAGTATCCAAATACTTGACAGAATTAATTAGTAAATTATATAGTGTATAAGATAGTGATTAGTACAATGAAACACAAATAAGCCAGTAAGGGAATAGCATATCTTAATGTGTTGGGATGTGGAAGGGGTGTTAAAGTTGTAAATAGTCAGTAGGGAAGGCCTGAAATGGTAACTTGTTATTAAAGATGGCAAGACATGAGAGAATAAAATATCCTAGTGAGATTTTTCCAGTCATTTCCAGTCAAAGCACACTTAATGACACCAAGATCATGGATAAATTATTCAGGTCTTCATAGGAGCCAGTACTTCCTGCTTCTCAATATGTGTGTATTTCCATTTCTTGATGTGTTGATATCTGATATCTGATATTGTTGTTGTTGGGCATTACTGAATCAGATCCAACTCATAGTGACCCTGTGTACAACAGAACAAAACACTGCTCAACACTGTGCCATGCACACAATCTATTTTTGAGTCCATTGTTGCAGACACTATGTTTCTTCTCATTTTGAGTCATTCTTAATCAGCAAAAGGAGGTCCCAGGGGCTTTACTCCATTCTTGTCATTAAGGTTGATGCTACTTTGAGAAGTCAGCTCTTCCCCAGTCATTTCTTGAGTGCCTTCCAGCCTAGGAGGCTCATTTTCTAGCACGATATTTGACAGTGCATGTCTGCTCTTCATAGGGTTTTCAGTGGTTAATTGTTTCAGGGATGGGCTGCTGGGTCCTTCCCTAGTCTCTTAGTATGGAAGCTCAACTGAAACCTGTTCACCATGGGTGGTCCTGCTGGTGTCTGGATATGCTAACCAGTGGCATAGCATTCAGCATCACAGCAATACACAATTTCCATAGCACAATAAGCTAACAGATACATGGGGGATCTGATATTATAGCCAAAACAAATAACTTCTGTGTTATTGCTGCCTGCTTACGTGCTGAGAGAAATGTTCTGCTTTCTTCTATTTATGAGTCACCTCACTACTCTGGCCATTCAGGTTCTAGTAGAGTGAAGAGAGGAAGGATTTGCAAGTGGAAATTGAAGTCTCTGAGTTTTATGCTATTTATACCACTTTCACCGAAGTAACACTAACATTTATCAAACATTTGCCATTCAATATTCCAAGCCCTTTGTTTTTATTATCAACTTTCATCCCCTCAGTAGTCCTTTGGGAGATGAATAGAAAGATATTTAACACATCAACTAACTCATGTGAAATATAAAAAATTTATCTCATAGAATTTGAGAACAGAATGGTTTGTACCAGAAGCTGGGGAAAGTAAAGGGGAGAAAGGGATGCAGAAAGGTTGATCAATGAGTACCAAGTTATATTTAAATAGCACGAGATGATTGCATAATTGGTGACTATATATAACAATTGTATTAGGTATATCTACAAAAGCTAAAAGGAAGTATTTTGAATTTTTCACTATATAGAAATTATAAATATTTGAAGAGACAGATATCTTTATCCATATTTAACTATTATACAACCTGTACCTTTATTGAGCCTGCAGCCGTAGCCCTGTGGAATCCGATCCCGTCAGATCTCAGAAGCTAAGCAGGGTCATGCCTGGTTAGTACCTGGATGGGAGACTGCCGCGAACATCAGGTGCTGCAGGCTTGGGAGAAGGACCTGGCAACCCCCTCCCAAAAATCAATCTGCCATTGAAAACCCTATGAACAGCAGAGAAGCACTGACAATAGTGTTTCCCTTGTTGTACAGAGGGTCGTTATGAGTTGGATACCGACTTGACAGCACCTAACAACAACAACAACAACCTTTATTGAAATGGGCTGAGATTTAGTTCAGTTTGTAGAGTGCTGCTCTGCAGTCTCTGAGGTCCTGGGTTTGATTCCCAGCACCACAAAAGTAGGAGAAGGATGTGGCAATCCACTCCCAAGGCAATCTTGAAATAATCAGCCATTGAAAACCCTATAAGGGTCTCTATCAGTTATATATGAGTTGACGGTGCCTAACAACAACAACAACTTTTGTTGAAACATGTGCTATTAAGATGGATAATTTTGGGGTTTCTATGTAGCAATTGCCTACAGCTGTAGCCCTCTGGTATCTGATCCCATCATATCTCAGAAGCTAAGCAGGGTCAGGCCTGGTTAGTTGTTGGGTAGGAGACCGCCTGGGAACACCAGATACTGTAGGCTTGGGAGAAGGACCCAGCAACCCATTCCCAAAAAACAATCAGGCATTGAAAACCCTGTGAATAGCAGAGAAGCAATAACAATACTATTTTGCCTGCTGTACATAGGGTCGCTATGAGTTGGATACTGACTCCATGGCACCTAACAACAATGCAGCAATTAAAAAATTAACTTAAAAAGATTTTTCCATAAAATTTCTTACTAACCTTCATTATTCTAAATTTAGATCAAATGCACATTAAACTAACAATATTGATTCAGCTGGTAGTAAATAACATCAAAGATCCTCAAACATTTTGCTAAATCTTTAAAGAGAAATCATTACAACCACTGTAAAGCAAAATCTTTTTCATTAACATGATGTGCCTTTAATCATCAATCTATTTCTAAATATCTAAAAAAGGTAGACATTTGCAGTGAAAGTTTCTAGTAAACCAGTCAATGAAGCATATCTGCTAATGACTCTGGCAAGGGGTAGCAAAAATGTTTTCTGGAGAAGAAACTTCAGATAGGAGAGAGGGTTGTTGTTGTTGTTGTTGTTGTTGTTAGGTGCCGTTGAGTCAGTATCCGACTCATAGTGACCCTCTGTACAACAGGGGAAACACTATTGTCAGTGCTTCTCTGCTGTGCATAGGGTTTTCAATGGCAGATTGATTTTTGGGAGGGGGTTGCCAGGTCCTTCTCCCAAGCTTACAGCTTCTGGTGTTCCCAGGCGGTCTCCCATCCAGGTACTAACCAGGCCCAACCCAGCTTAGGTTCCGAGATCTGACGGGATCGGATGCCACAGGGCTACAGCTGCAGGCATGTAGAGAGGGTAGGGAGAATCAAACTTTTGTTCAGGTTGGGTAAGGGTCAAATAGTGAAAGCCAAAAAAAAACATTTCCAGCATGAATAATTTCTAGGTATGATAAAGGATTTTCCAAACATATGCAAAATATTAGTCTCCACAATATTAATAGGTTTTTGGTTCATAGTCAAATAAAAGTTTAGATAATGAAATAATTTTGGGAAAACTCAAAGTAATAGATTTTTAATTTACTAATCTGTATTAGAAATTTTCCCACAGGAGGGCCCATTGTATGCTATGCTTCCTAACTACAATTTAAGAATATTAAAATATATAAATTCCCAATATTTTCTAGCTAAATATGTCAAATTATGATATCATGACCTATTTATCCATGGCCCTGTTAGCTCCAAGCAGTACACTGACAGTTAACAATTTGGCCATCGGACTTTAGCTCCTTGGCACATCTGCGGAGTCCTATACACATTCAGATTTTCATTAATGCCAGACACTAGCAAAGCAATGTAATTCTGGGTCTGAGTGGCAAGATGATGTGCCAATATTTTTCCTCTGTCTAGATTTTATCCTTTTCATACATTGCAATTCCCTTTTAAGGATAAAAGCTATTTGGTCATTTTCTACATAAAAATGAATGGCATATGAATAATATAGTATTATCACTTCTGAATTTTGAAAAAATTGTCAATACTTTGCTTTAATATTGAGCCATATACTATTATGGAAATAAGCTTATTTTATTAAGTCAGATGAAATGGTCATGGAGAAGTAATCCTAGTATTTTAGAAATATGCATTTCAATCACTTAGAAGAAGAATATGAGATTCTGACCTATAGAAAATTAATAAAAATCTTACCAGTGAATGTAAAACACACTATGACATAGATGACCACCACTATATCTTACTTAGTCTGTTGTTCTTGTTAGGTGCTGTCAAGTCATGTCCGGACTTACAGCGACCTTTATAGGATGTTCAATGGCTGATTTTATTTTTCTGATTGCTTTGGAAGTAGATTTTCACATCCTTCTCCTATTTTTGCAGTGCTAGGGATGAACCCCAGCCCCCAGAGAGTTCAGCATGGCACTCTGTTAACTGAGCTAAACCCCAGTCCTTACTTAGTATAGGTGGACATATATGGATATTTTCCATATATTTTTATTGGGCCTGCCAATTATGCTCAAGGATGCCACTTTACAAACATAAAAATAATTGGAGGTTATTAGTCCAAATGATGGCTGTGTGTAAGATCTTTCAGGGAAAAGACTTTAGCTACTTATTCAGCATTCTTAAATTGTTGTCCAGACCAAGGGAATTACATTCAAAATTTTGCATACATATGCTTTTGCATTTTGAAGTGAGAATGTCCAGGGTTCTGGAGAGAATCTCTGTGCTGGTCTGATATGCAAGTGAAATGCCCCATAAGAAATGCTGATCTGTGGGGTCCTAAGTATGTCACTATTGAGCTATAGCTTCTGGATTGATTTGAAAACAGTTTGGAGAACTTGTCCTTTGTATTACTTCAATCATTCTGTGATCTTTTTAATAAAAGGGAGGTGAACATTTATTTTAATAGGCTCAATGAAGTCCATGTTGCCCATTATTCCTATGTTATTTCTAGCTGGCTGGTGTGTGTGTGTGTGTGTGTGTGTGTGTGTGTGTGTGTGTGTGTGTGCACGCGAGCATGTGTTTACAGTAATGGAAACTCTCACTAGGCTGTTTGTTGAAATCTGACAAACTGGAGTTAGAAGATAAGTCTTAAGTCTATCAGCTTTTGATAAGTATACTCTATTGTTAATATATCCTTAGGTATATATAAAATGGCATTTTTATTTTCTTAACAAATTACATAAAAAGTTGTCATTTCTAAGTTTATTTCAGGGGAGAGAAATATGTCAAAAGGCTTTAGAGTATTTTTGAGATTATCAATTCCGAACTATCACTGAGTAGTACTAAAACCATTGATATCTTGGCATGTTAACTTGCATGTGTCCATGCATTCACACGCACAGATGCAAATAAGATAGTTTGCCATATTTGTTCCTTAAGTATCTACTAACTGTTGGACAATTTACTGCAGGGACAGAGGGTGTGATTAATGCTTGAATCATAATAGCCCTCTTTGATTGCTAGAATGGGGAACTGTGAAATCTATATTTGGCCAGCTTTAAGAAGAAAATGATTGTCCTGCGAAGTCTTCCTTAGGCATTTTGTAGTATAGAAGGATCAAAGCAAGGAAAGCAGCTTATTCAATATTCTAAAAATAAGTATTCTAAAAATAGGGAGTCATTTTCCCAAGTAATTGTCTCCCTGTGTTTGGCTTAGGAGAGAGGTGGGATGGAATGTTAAATGCAAAGCTCCAAGTCTGTGCACATGTTGGAAATGTACATCCTCCTGGCTGCTGATCTGACTATTTTCATCAGCAGTGCCTGACACTTCTCATAAACGTTTTGCTGGCTCATCACAAAGGAAAAGTTGAAAACAAAGCAGGACACTGAGGCTGAAATGGGTAGGTTTCCTTTGGTTTGTCTCAGTCAAAACATCACATGACCTTCATGATCCTTTCTTCTCAAATCATAGCATGTTGAGGATTTGTGAGGACCATTTTAATATAGTTTGGTTTGCTTGGGATTAAGTACTAAGGGACTGCACTTAAAAGCATATGGGAAAAATAATTTAACACAGGTCATACAGAGCTTCACAGAGTTTTATGGGACAAAGTTAAGAGCCACATAATCAGAGTATATTGAATCTATATTTGCTTTTAAAGCAGCTTATTTATACTGATCCTGGATTACTTAGTACACAAGCTACTGTTATATATAGAAAACTCTATCTCCTCTCATGACCACTAGGTCACCAAAGAGAATCATCAAGATGCATACCTAGAATGTAGCACTTACCTACTTCTGCAGTTTGCAGTCCTATTGTTACGGGACTCTAATATTGAAAGTTCATTTATAAAAGAGAACTCATTAGAATACAAATGTTTGTTCACAGGGCACTGTGGAAAGTGATTCACTCCATGCATCATTTATTGAGTCCAGACATAAAGATGCTTTGGGAACTGAACTGCTCTTCAGTCAGCATGGACAAAGACAGCACATTGATATGCTGTCACATAGATAAGGGCTCAGCATCTAAGAGAGATCCATGCCCTGTACAAGACAGGGCAGGTTATATTTACCATGGAGATGTTACAGTGGGTCATGGAAAATACAGTCTGGGTTATGAAAAGCCATGAGGAGTCTTCTTTATTTCCATTTACAGCATATTCTCTAAACATTTGCCCTGTGCATGCCCACACAGGTCCCATAGGCTATAAAAGGACAGTGTGTGTTGAGCAAAGGGAAGCAAGCATGTTACTGCATTTATTGATTTATTACAAATATTAACCTTATATCTGCTTGTTCCAAGTATTATCTTATGTCTTGGGGATACAGGAGTCATAGACAAGTTCCCATAGAGCTTATATGCTAGTGGCCTTACTGCAAAGCAATCACTCTTCTAATCATTTCTCCTGACTTTACCCATTTAACCGCCATAAAAATCCATGTGTAAGGTATTATAATGTCCCACTTTTTCTGTTATTGTTTATTTGTTTGTTTATTTTTAACAGTACTGGAGCTTAAACCTAGGGCTTTGCACATGCTATGCAGGTGCTCCACCACTGAATCACATACCCACCCCCACCTTCTTTTTTCCAATGGAGGTTGATGGTTTTATTTATTTAAATTTTTTAACTTCTACAATTATTTTTTACCAGTAATCTTATTTTGTTAGTAATATTTTAGTGTACAACTTAATGGATTTCATTATGACATTTCCATATATATAAATCATCATTCACTGCTCATGTTCACCTCCTCCATTACTCTCTCATGAGGCCCTCCCCAACCCCCTTCCTCCCCACCAAATGGTCCCCCTTCTACTTGCACATCTTTTGTGTGTGTGTATCTATAATCTATATATTTGTACATCCAGATTTTGCCTTAAAGGGAACATGTGATATTTCTCTTCCTTTCTCCCAATACCCTTCCTTCTTGCCCCCTCCCCTTATCTTTAGTCTGTTATCTTTCCTGACATAGGCCCCTTTTACCCAGGTCCTTTTTAAATTTTCAGTCTTGAGACAAGGTTTCAGTAAGTTGTGCAGGTTGCTGCTGGTCACAAGCTGGTGATCCTTCTGCCTCAGCCTCCCAGGTCAATGAGATTACAGACATTTACCATGGTGCCCAGGGATATTATGCTCAATTTACAGATAAGAAAACTGAAGCTATAGAATTTAATATAACTTCCCAAACTCAAGCCTGTGGATACTTGGAATGGAAAAATATGTTTGGAAGAAATGTGGTCAAAGAATTGAATGATTAACATTGTCTACTTAATGTAGCAGCTACTGTGCTAGGTGCCACCTACAGGTTATCTAATTTTGTTCTGTAACATTTTATAGGTGAGGTTAAACAGTTAAGGGTCATAACCATTTAAGTGGAAAGGTCAGAAATTGTTGGATTCCAAGGGCTTATACTACAGTACACAGAAGATTCAACAAAACTAGCAAATAAACATTTGAATACTCTGTTTCAAATTTACTTCAAAAGTTCTTGGACAGTGTGTGTGGTGTGTGTGTGTTCAACTTTTAAAATTAAAAAATAATTACATAGTATTGCAGAGTTAGTATCAGGTTCAGTGATTTAGTGAATGTAATGAATAGTATTTTTGCTGTATGAAGAACGCTTATAATATGTCCAACGTGTTTTGGCAAAGTTTTTCATATCCTTTTTTATTTTTGAGAAAAAAATGTGGAAATATCATTTGAAAAATTTCACATCCTATTTCACAGAAGTTTTTAGTCTTTGAGAGTAAAAGACATGATTCTTTAAAAAATGTAAAATTGTCTAATTATGACATATCAGCAAGGTTTTGCATTTTGATTTTTTCCCCATGCATCACTGGTACATAGGGGCAGATGTAATCATATAACTGGTCATGATCTATTTGGCCTGTTCCATTTGCTGGCATGATATCTCAGTGCCCTGGGCAGTGTCCCTCTGGCTTTCCTGGGAGCTCCCCTCCCACAGAGTGCCCGATACACACTGAGGATCATATTTGCATCTTACTCCCTTTCCAGCCTCTGCTGGATCCCTTGATGTTCTTCTGACCCATTCAGACCTTGTAGAAACCAGGCCGGGAAGCCTTGATGGGCTGAAACTGCACAGAGAGTCTTCTTTGACTCAAAGAAGCGTTGCTCCTCTTCCAATATCCTGGCTAAGGTGCTAGTAAAGATGTACTTTTGATTTTTTTGTTTTCTGTTTGTCTCAGATGAGAGTCCAAAGAGCTGGAGCAATAGATAAATTCAAAGAAGAGACACCATATTCTCTAAGATCTTCCCTCACATCCTGCAACCTTGGCTTTCCAATAAGCTCATCATTTCAAGCTACTTTGTCTTTCAGACAAAGTACTCTCCAGTGAGTTGCCTTGTCCATTTGCAAACAGGCATCTGGGTGGTCCACCACCATAATGATATCTTAAACATGCCCAGGCCAGTCTAATGTACTCTTTGGCACAAGAAGGTACACCCACAACACCATATATAATATCTACTGGGAGCTAACCATCACAAACATTATTGTATTTACTCTTTATAAGAATTCTATGAATAAAAACACTATTTCTATGAGTTCATGAGGCTAAAAGAAGTTAATTTGTCTAAGAGTATAGGGAGTAAATAATAGAGATGGAATGTTCATGACTTCAGAATCCAACTTCAAGTCTCTTTCCACTGCATGACAATGTGTTCTTGTGAAGTAAAAGAAAATCAAACAAACAAGTTTCATTTTGTTTTAAAAAACATTATCCCCAAATCCTCATTTTTATACATCATGAAGGGATATTCATGGCAGATGGCATATTTGAGTAACCCAGAAATTTCAAATTCAAATTAGTATTCAATTATACTGTTAAGACTAGTTGTTCTCATTTTCCCTTTTGGGTAGCCAGTAGTCATACATGGTAGACAGGTACCAGATTTGTAAAAAATTATGTGTTTGATTAAGTTCAACTGAAAATCTGGAATGCATTTTTTTTTAATTTATGGAGTCAGAGCTATTCTTTTAGGCCTGTGGATTATAGTATAATTTCCCATGCAAATCGAATTATTTACTGACAGATTTTAAGACTAAAGATGTGAAAAGAGAAAAAATTGAAAGTTTATACTTTCTTTTAATGACTAATTAAAAATAAATTTATATCATAGGGTTCTTGAGTTACATAGCATTTATATCTCAATGAAATAAAAAATAATAGTATATAATGTTAAAAAAACAGCAAATCCAAGAAAGCACCATGCTTGTCTCCAATTACACATTGTATAAGAGGTCAGATGTGCCTCTCTAGGTGCTCACATATACATGCATACCACATAGCTTAGCAGTCAAACAAATGTATTGTGTGGGTGGTCTGAGACTCCCTAACATCAACCACTTACCCAAATAAACCTATTGGTTTTGTCTTTGAGTCTGTGCCAGGTGGACAAGCTAATAACTCTTTTGAGAAATTGTCTTTTCCTAGTGCTTATTGCCTACACAATAAGCTAGCTGAGAACTAGAAATTATCTGAGTATGGTAAAAATTGTTGTAATAAAAGCATTTGCTGGAATACTAAAGGTCAAGATCATATACTTGATTTCAATTTGAGAAATTACATGTTATGGATTCAAAATCTGAAAAATATCTTTATACTAACTATACATATGCACATGTTGTTGTTAGTGCCGTCAAGTTGGTATCTGACTCATAGCGACCCTATACACAACAGGGGAAACACTATTAGTGCTTCTCTGCTGTTTATAGGGTTTTCAATGGCAGATTGATTTTTGGGAGTGGGTTTCCGGGTCCATTTCAAACATAGGCACATAAACACACACATATATAAATATCTGATGTAAATTTGGTAGCAAAACTGAAAATCCCCTTTCTCTTTCCTTTTCTTTTCTTTACTATATATGCTATTTAGCAACATGTTCTTAGGGTTTTTGCATAACATTTCCATTCTTTCCTGTTCTCCTAAGCTTATAGAAAATTTGCACTTGACAACGCATATATACTCCACAGAGAATGTCTGCAGCAAAATCATCCTAAGAGATTTCTCAGAAGGTTGTTAAAACTAGGAGATTTTTGTATATAGCATAAAGTTCATCAAAATATAATCTGTTTAACTGTCTAGTGTTAGTATTTGCATAAACAACCTTAAAGATTGAGGTTTCAATTAATGACACAATGCATACTTTGAATCCTAGGGTCTTACATAATAACAATTATAATATTAAAAATAAAAATAAAACTATAATGAACTTTATAGTTCAAAAAACATTCACACACATTTTATGTGAATATAATTAACACATGTTAATACATGACCTTGAATATACAGCATTAGTTATTGCAGACTCCTTGTTATATGTTTTTTTAACCTCTATTTAATGAAAAACCAAAAATTTATTACAGTTTCAAGGTCAAAGATAGAAAAAATGACTCTGGATCTAGTTCTCTTATGCCCTAGTCAACAAAGCTATGCAGAGAAAAAAAAATCTATGTACTAGATATGAAATACTCTGAAATGGACAAATATCCAGAAGTACCTTATTACACAGTTTATTTGCTTCTTGAAGTTCTTTCATCGGTTCAGGGATGGCTTGATAAATATTCACTCTAAAATCAATTCTTATAGAAATAAGTTAACTTTGAAGGAGAACAAGTGGTTATCTCATTCTTGCCAATAGGATAAACTATGAATTGCAGATTGCATTCACATACCTAAGGAAGTATATTTATGTAGCCTCTGACCTATAGGAATATAACATAAAATAAGACAAAAATGATGAGTTTGGGGTGATAGAACAAAGAAAGGCAAATAATGTATCTTTTCATAGTTACATGGAAATGCCAACTAGCCACTAACATTAAGCACTGCCTGACGTAGGATACAGGTATATTTGGGAAGCAGCTACTGAGTCAGGAATCACAGCTCTCTTTACATTTACATAAGGTCTGGGAGTGGATCTTGCCAATGGAACCATGAGCAGAAGCATTGTGAAAGGTGTTATTTATTTTTTTTCCCCTAATGTTTCCTCTCCTTCTGTCAGCTTAAAGGAGAACAGTGTCCCACACAATGAAAGAACTTTAGGATAAAAGTCACCTGGATCTCCAAAAAACCCGGTTGCCATGGTTTGGATGAGAATTCCCTAAAGGATCCTGTATTAAAGGGTTGGTTTCTAGAGGAGTGCTATGGGGAGGTGGCAGAACCCTTGAGAGGTGGGACCTACTCTTTAGGTCTTTAAAGGCATTCCCTCAAAGGGGATTGTGGGACCTCAGTCTCTTCCTGTTCTGCCTCCTGGCTCAGAAGGTGAGCAGTTTGTTCTGCCATGTGCTCCTGCCATGGTGTGCTGTTTGTCCAGGGGCCCAAGAATTAACTATGGGCTTAACTTTTGAACTTCAAAGTATATGAACCAAAATAACTCTTTTTCTCTTCATAAATTAAATATATCAGGTATTTTGCTATAATGATAGGAAGCTGACTAATTCACCTTGAAAAAAAGCAACCTTCCAGGAACACTGAGGTCAGACTGATGTACAACTGAAAAAATATACTTCTATTGCAGCCATTGAAATTTAGAGTTGATTATATTAGCTGATGTTATTTAACCAATACAAAATTAAACATATATATTTCAGTTCAATTATTATTATGTAATAGGCAAAACTATACGCTAAATAAGTTTCAAATTATGCAAAAATTAAAAGAATAAATTACTTTATGAATATTTCATCAGTTAAATGCATATTTCCTTTTTTTTCAGGAAGGAGGTATATAAAGGCTATTTTTACCAGCTCATATACTTTTTAGATGAAACTCTATAATTATTTTCATAGGAATTATCTCACTTTTTAAAGAATGATAGAAAATTACTTTTATCCTTGATAAAATTTATAGATGGAACACTCTAATTGTATAAGTATTATTTCACTTTGCTCTGGAATGTACAAATACATCCTTTCTACAGCAAAATATTATTTAGACATATGGTTTTAAGCAAATTGGAATTTGGGGAAATTTTCTTGTTGGAATTTAAATAATTATTTTATTGACAAATGAAAAAATAAATGAAATGAATAAATGGTATACAATTTGATATTTTGATATGCATATATAGAGTGAGATGATTAAACTAACTTATCCATCAACTCACTTATCATTTTTGCAATTAAAATGTTTAAAACTTACTCTCAGTAATTTTAAGTACCTACTTATTATTAATTATAATCACCATGCTATACAATAGATCTTCAAACTCATTCCTTATATCTAACAGAATGAAATTTCGAATCCTTTAGCCAGCCCACTCCCAGGCCCCAGTAACCACTATTCTACTTTCTACTTCTATGATTCCAGTTTTTTTAGACTCAACATAATAAGTGAGAATATGAAGTACTTGTCTTTCTGTGCCTGACTAATTTCATTAAGGATGATATCCTCCAGGTTCATTCATGGTATCACAAATAGCAGAATTTCCTTCTTTTTAAAGTTGAATGGGATTCCATTGTATATATAAGCCACATCTTCTTTATCTATGTCATGCCCACTTCTTGACACTTAGGTTGATTCCATATCTTGGATATTGTGAATAATGCTGCAATGAACACGGGAGTGCAGATATCTTTTCAACATACTGTTTTCCATAATGGCTATACTAATTTACATCCTATTAACAGTATATCATGGTTCTCTTTTCTTATCATCCCCAAAATTTATTATCCTTTTATTGTTTCTGATAAAAGCTACTTTTTACAGGTATGAAGTAATATCTCATTGTAGTTTTACTTTATATTTTACTGATGGTTAGTGATGTTGAGGACTTTTTCCTGTACCTTCTTGGCTTTTTGTATATCTTCTTTTGAGAAATGACTATTCAGTCCTTTGTCCACTTATTAATAGGGCTCGTTGTCTTCTTGCTATTGAGTTATTTGAGTTACTTATGTATTTTTAATATTAACTACTTAATTGATGCATGGTTGACAAACATTTTCTCCCATTCTGTAGGTTGTCTCTTCATTGATTGTTTTCTTAGCTAATGCAGTGTTTTAGTTTGATATAATCCCATTTGTCTATTTTTGGTTTTGTTGCCTGTTTGTTTAGGGTTCCTCATTACATACAAAAGCAATCTCAGCATCTCTGTTTGTGTGTGGATTAATGTCACATGCATTTAGTTGTGCATTCTTAGTCACAGTGGCCAAGAGCCAGGATCCAGAGCTGAAGATCTAGCTAAGCATTTCCTGTCTGCAATAGTTAGAGAATTTGCTTTACCTCCTTAAGTCTCATTCTCTACATTTGCAAAAGGAGAACAATAATACATAGGCTATAGGATTTTTGTGAAAGTAAAATGAAATAATGTGCAATAAGCTGTCATTTAATCTATAAATCAAAATTCAAATGTAATTTATTGTCATTTAATGGACTTTGGGTTTCATTAAAAAAATAGAAACTCAGGAAGTCTTGGAGTAAATGCAGCAGAAATTCACTTTCTGCTGTAGTGCCTAAATATGTATACATTTAAAAAGATTTTGGCATTTCTTTAATTTTTTTGTCTTGCAGTGGGTTTAGAAAGACATATTAGTCATCTGAGATTACCCACACAATCCACTCTTGTAGGTCAAGATGGAGACATGTTAATGGAGAAAAGATACCATTTATTTACAAATACTTCAGTTAATTGAAGTGACTGTGCGTAGTTAGCTGAACTCAGAGCTTCCAGCGGTCACTGTGCATTGGGAAAAACTTAAGTAATCATCAGAATTAATCATACTGACGCCTGTTTGTCTGATATTTTTTAGAATATTGTGGGAAGCTAACAGAAGTGAAGCTTGGCAAACAATTTGGATTTTGTGTGGGGGGGGCTGTGGATGTGTGTTTTATAAAAGGTGGCTTTTAAACTTGTAGTAAATCTCATTCTCTGAAGTTCTAGGCAAACCAAGTTTTCAAATAGAAGAGATGCCAAGCACCAGTTTGTGAAAGGAAACAGGGTGGTGATAAATTTAATATTTAAGCATATTGTGAAATTTGGGAAACTTATAGTCAATTAGAAAATAACAGTAATAGTCCATAACTGATGATCTTCAATACTAGAATCTAGGTAAGCAAGATATATTTTCATATTCTCTAAGTAAATATGTAGTGTGATTTAATAAGTGAACACTTGTTTAAATCTTACTCTATAAGCACACTTTAACTAAGATCTATTGTCAGGGTCTTTTTAGAAACCAGGAGACAGCATTTAAGGCTATAAGTCATAATAGTAGCATAGAATTTATACTTTGAAAAATATAAAAAGTACAATTTATTGGGCATGAGAACAAATATTAGAGCTATGGCCAGTGAATTTTCATTGGAACAGATGGTTTGTTGTTGTGAGGTGCTATTGAGTCAGGTCTGACTCATAGTGACCCACACAGGGTTGTCTTCTTTCCTTTTCTTTTCTTTTTTTCTTTTTTCCCATTATTGATAAATGCTGGTAGGGTACAGAGTAATACAGCATATGTTTTTTCTATTATGCAACTATTACATCACTTCTGGTTATACTTTCATCAACTTACAAAATTTATGGAACCTTTCGACTAATATGTAATCAAACTCATATGCATTTGGGAGTTATAGTCCCCTTTTTTCCCCATGTGCTCATTAAGTTGTATCATTTACATTGAGATTATCTTCTCCTCCTTTATCCCTTTACATTGTTTCTCTTCCCTTTCTCATCTGCAACTGTGGGGCGCGCGCCTCCCGGTCCGGCCTGGAGGTTCAGAGGGGCTGCGCCACCGCGCACACAGATACTAAACACAATTCACTCAAGACCCTCAGGTGAGGGGCGCAGACTCCTGTGGCCCTCAGGACCCCGGCGGAGACGGGAGAAAGGAAAAGCCTCAGGCACTTTTGCCTTCCAGGGGCAAACACCTGTGTTGGTCATCTCAGTGGTCAGGAGGAGGCAGCTGTTGCTTCATCGTTGGTCAGACGGAGAGCAGGTTCCTTTCCTTGTTGAGGACTGCGACGGGAGAGCATTCCTCATCAAAGGTCCGGGGGAGAGCAGCGGGAGAGGCGCTTCCTCATCTGTGGTCCGGGCAGGGACAGGCGAGAAGGAGCAGAAAGGGATGCCAGAAAGGCCGTGCCAAAAAAGAGGTCGAGCTGCCGCAGCGCAGCTCTTTATATAGTTTGCCCATGGAATGGCCTGAGCCAATCAGCTTTCAGTCCAATTGTCCAATCAGGAAGGGTTTTGTACAAACATGCAATCAAGTTACTTTCATTTTCCCTAGATTTCTAACTTACAAACCAGATATTCAAACGCCATTTTCCCAGTTTGGGAGTTTTTGCCAATTTCCTCCCAATTCTTCCCTACATGCAACCTTCGCTACCCTTTGCTAGGATCCTCCCTCCTTCTTTTGACTCTGCTTCTATTTTCCCTTCTTAGCTAAGTTTAATTGTTCATTTTTATATTCAATATTCAATATTCAAAAAAAGTAAGTTTAGAGAAAGATGGGACTATCAAGAGATTTTTAAATGGAATGTAGTAAAAAGAGTAAAAGACAACTTATACACAGGGAGACAATTATAGGGTTTAATGAACTTAAATTATTGGAGATAGTTGAGCAACTGTTTTCTATTGCTTTCTATAAACCTTCAATTACTCTAAGGTAGCTAAGAAGAAGAATAGTAAATCTTACTTACTTATTAACTTATTTATTTTATATTCAACTTACTTATTTTATATTCAATATTCATTATATATATTCAATGGCGATTGTTTTCATATTGCCTCAGGAGTGGATTGCCATTCTTTCTCCCATTTTCTGCAGTGCTGTGGATCAAACTGAGGGCCTCGGAGAGTGCAAAGCAGCACCCTACCAACTGAACCAAACCTCAGCCCCAAACAGATGGTTAAGCTATAATAATCATTTAAGTCTACTATGTGCCAATTAAGTAAGAAAAGAAACAAGTCTCCAACATTCTATGAATTTTGACAATTTCTTGGCATCTGTCTCTGTAAGGGCTCTAGAATGAAGAACTAAAATCCAATTCCCTATGGAGATAACCTTTTAGGAGAAAAAATGATAATAAATTAAAGGAGTCTCATAAAGACATTTTTACACCTCATAGTGCTTAGAAGATTCTTTGTACTCCTGCCATTTTTAGATGACCTTATTGCTTTCTTTGGTGAAAATGCAGAGAATGTAAAAGATTTACTATTCTTCTTCTTAGCTACCTTAGAGTAATTGAAGGTTTATAGAAAGCAATAGAAAACAGTTGCTCAACTATCTCCAATAATTTAAGTTCATTAAACCTTATAATTGTCTCCCTGTGTATAAGTTGTCTTTTATTCTTTTTACTACATTCCATTTAAAAATCTCTTGATAGTCCCATCTTTCTCTAAACTTACTTCAAATTCTCAATTTTTTTGGCAAATTTTGCAGCATACAAGAGAATGGACATTTTATTAATTTTCTGAGATTAAAAGATGTTGGTTTTTGTTTGGTCACTTGGTTTTGTCAACTGTTACATAGATGTCCAAATAGTTTAAGTGTGAATTTCTAAGGTTTCTGTTGAAATCAAGAAGGTATGTCATTCTAATAGGAACTCGATGCAAATACATGTGGTTTTTAGTATAATTTACACCTGTGAACCTGGTAGTAAAATATTATTTTCCCAATTATATTAAGCAAGTGGTCGCTTGATTTGGATGGTGTCACATTCAGATGCTCAAGACTATTTTTTAACCGTTTTGTATGATAATAAACTGGCTTTTCCTAAAAAGCTAAGCAGGGTCGGGCCTGGTTAGTACCTGGATGGGAGACCGCCTGGGAACACCAGAAGCTGTAGGCTTGGGAGAAGGACCTGGCAACCCCCTCCCAAAATCAATCTGCCATTGAAAACCCTAGGAACAGCAGAGAAGCACCGGCAATAGTGTTTCCCCTGTTGTACAGAGGGTCGCTATGAGTCGGATACCGACTCAACGGCACCTAACAACAACAACAAAGGGCAAATTCTATATGGCAAACCTAAACTATAAAATAAATATTTCTAAATTCTAAAAACAAACAGAACTTCTGTCCCTTCTCAAGGATTCCAAAGGCCTCTCCCTACTTTCACTTTGGGGCAAGCCTGCCTCACCAGGTTGTAGGTTTCAAACAAGGAATCTACTTGTAAGAGATAACAATGGAGTAGCTCCCCTCAAGGCCAAATTTGATGCAGCAAAAACACTGAACAATCTATTTGAAGTCTCAGATCATAGGATATTTTTAAAATGTGGTTAATATAGTGGGTATTATTCATGCTTTGATCTTTTCAAAGATCATCATCATCTATTTGCACCACTATAATTAAATATGAAGTATATTACAAACATATAACTTATATAACTATATTAACATATTAACCTATATAACTATATTAACATATAACATAACATATATTATACATCTTATAGCTTATAGGAAGCATGCATATGTTCCTGAACAAATAGAATACACACACACACACACACACATCCCCCCACATGTTCTCAAATTTAATGCACACATTTTGAATAGTTTTGTTGTTGTTAGGTGCCATTGAGTTGAGTCCAATTCATAGCAACCATATATACAACAGAAGGAAACACTCCCAACACTGTGCCATGTCTGACACTATGTCAGTGCTTCTTGGCTATACATATGGTTTTCCATTGCTGATTGTTTCTGGACTGGGTTGCTAGGTCTGTCTCCAAAGCCTACAGCACCTGGTACTCCCAGGCAGTCTCCCACCCAAGGACTAACCAGACCCAACCCTGCCTAACTTCTGAGATCAGACAAGATCTCAGTGGCATGGTTGTAAACATGAACAGTTTTAGAGCGGTACAAAAACAGATGGGAGTTAGAATTTCATGCAGATTGTATTTGTAGTTAAGAGAATTCTCTCAGGAAACTCCAATCCACATGTGTGATTCAAATTCACATCTGAATTTGAAACTGTTGAAAGCATGCAGATTAGAGTCAAGAATATGCAGTATATAGCTACATTTCTGCCCTTATGTAAGTATATCTTTATATATACATACACATACACATATATGCCCACCTATTTGTCAAGCAAAATATAATTTTATTAATCTTTAAACAAATTTCTTAGGTACACTTAGCTTTTTTTTTCCCGATGAAAATGAGGCAGTTTTCAAAACCCTCTTAAGGAGGGAAACCTGCCCATGTTTGTGCATGAAATATGCATGTAGCATGTTGTTATGTCTTCACTGTTGTTAGGTATGGTCAAGTCTGATCTGACTCATAACAGCCCTGATAGGGCGGGCTGGCTGGCTTTCTTTCTTTCTTTCTTTCTTTCTTTCTTTCTTTCTTTCTCTTTTTCTTTCTTTCTTTCTCTTTCTTTTTTCGGTATTGAGGGTTGAACCCAGGACCTCACACTTGCATGCTTTGCAAGTGTTGTACCACTGAGCTGCACCCCCAGCCCCCCCTTTTTATTTTACTTTTTTTATTGGAAATTTTTAACGTACACCTTAATGTGATTCATTCTGACATGCTTTTCATTGTGACATTTCCATATATGCATTTTGTTGTACATTATACATATAAATTCCCCCTTACCCTCTTATGCACTTCCTCCCCCGTCCCACTCCCCCATCAAAGACTTCTCTTCCATTTACTTGTCTTTTTATGGTAATATTTTTCTATATATCCTTGGGTTCCAGTTCTATTTAAGATAGAAACTTTTTCTGTACTGAACTTTCTTTTTTTTTTTTTACTCTTTGAGACAGGGTCTCACTAAATTACGCAGACTGCCTCTAGTCTCAAACTTTTAATCCTCCTGCCTCTGCCTCCCAAGTTGCTGGGAATACAGGTGTGCACCACCATGTCCAGGCTTCATAGGGTTTTCAGTGGCTGTTTTTGGACAGGGATGCCAACCCAGGGCCTCAGAGAGTGCAAAGCAGCACTCTCCCAATTGAGCTAGCCCTCAGCCGCTGTATGTCATTAGGAAGAAGTGACTGACTTCACTCTCACACCTTTCATGGATTCTGTCAAAGCTTGTGTGCTCATTTGCATTGCAATTTTCCTTCAAATTGAATCTCAAGTATCTCAGAACAATGTGCTACTTGTTTTAAGGCTCAAAGTCTTTAAAAGAGAAATAGTTTACTTATCTGAATTAAGGAATCAGACCTGAATTCTTTCTTGCATTTTAGTTGTATTCTTCACAAATTTAACATATCAGGAATTTAAAATATTTCCAAATAATAAATCTAATAAACATCTCTAATCTTATATTTAAGATGTTATAGTTGGAAAGCCAGTCAATTTACAAATAGGTGTTTCTAACCTGAGTCCTGATAGCTTTTTTTCCCCCTTAGTACTAGGGGATTCAGTTCAGGGCCCTCCACATCCTTACAAATGCTCTGCCACTAAGCTGAGCCCCCAGTCCCTTTCTATTTTTTTTTTACCTTGAGAGAGGATCTTCCTAAATTGTGCAGGCTGCCTCTGGCCTTGAACTCGTGATCCTCCTGCCTCCACCTCCCAAGTGTCTGGGACTACAGGAGTGCACCACCACACCCAGATTTGATATGCTTTTTGGAGAAGGAAGCAGGGAAGCACTGACATGGTGTCAGGCCTGGCACAGTGTCAGAGAGTGTTTCATTCTGTTGTACATAGGGTTTCTGTGAGTTGGACCCAAATCAACAGCCCATAAAAATAACAACAACAACAAAGGATAAATTAAAAACAAAGAAGTGGGGTCATAAATCATAAGAGTAACTCATTTCATACCTGGAACACTGGTATCTATGATTTACTGGTCACTTCGTTAAAGGTCATCATCTCTGTATTTTCATGATAACTATTTCAGGTTCCTTGGAAGCATCAAAGGAGGCATGAGTCTTGATTACTCCAAATAAAACATGATAATTCTTTAACCTTTCTAGTGCTTTGCTTACGAATGGATGTGTGATAATGAGGGCAAGTATTCTGGGATCCTGGGGAGAAGATTTTTCTGGGAAGAAAAGAGATCTAATGAAAGAATATTTTCTTTGGACTATTCCTGTATGTAGCTGTTACACTGAGGACAAAGGCCAACCCTGGAAGATGGCAGAATCAAGCCATGGAAAGCACCTATGTCCTTGATGATGAGATAGCTTTGCTGATAGAACAGCTCTGGAAACAGCCTATTTTTCTGGACTCCTCTTTGAAATAATAGGTTACCTTAATGTTGACACTTTTCAATTGGATCTTCTCTTTCCTATGTCCAAATAGTTTAACTGATGTGTACTCTCTGCAAAACTGGCTATGTGAGAAAATGTAACTCAAGGGTGAAAATGGTGATGATAAATATTTTTCTACCAAAGCTTCAGTTTTGTTTTTCTACTTAAAGCAAATTTAATCACAAAAATATGTCATTTTTATTTTAAACACTAACCATCTTTGAGAATGTTGTATAGCCATTAAAAAATATTAGCTCTAGAGAGTGGATGACTTATACATGGGCATGAGATTAGAATGAGTGTGGTTTGGCTGAGTTTGGGAAAATTCTTTCAAACATATAAGCAATCTTATATCCTGAAATTCATAAAGTAAATATTACTCATATGTCTAGGTTATTAAAATACATGTGTAGGCATGAACAATTTACCTTTTAAGTTGTGGATTATTACATGCTTCCCTGGGAGGCCAGATAAAACAATATCCAAACCACACAAAAATTAGCATATCAGTGTGGACAGAGTCCAGAGCAGCCCAGAAACATTTAATTTGTCATTATAACATGAAGTACAGGTATCAGACATGAGACCACATGGGGGAGAACCAGACGTCAGAACTGTCAGGAACTTTCCCAGAGCATATCCAAAGTTTATCTAAAAACTCAGGCAGTGTGCATAGTCTAGAAACAACTTGAAAGAGTTGTGTCCATGAAATCACTTGACATTTGCAGCCTTAGTACAGATGAGACAGAAAAACTGCTCCTTTTCTTTATTAGGTTAATGTTTCCAAAATGGGATGAGATCTCACAATGGTTACATTCTAAATGGTTATAAATATGGATCTGTCCTTAATTTTGGAAAAAAAAATGTTGTCCTTAATAGAGAAATTTGTGTCAACGTAATATTATCATCTCTACCTACAATTTATCTTATCTCCAGAAAAAATAATGACCTTATCTCAAAATTCACACAGTCAAGAGATTAAATAAATTAGTGATCAAGATGTTAAAAAATGTCCTGCGAGTTACAAGAGTGGGTATTTTTTTTAAATGAATTTTCTCACCTACAACAACAACAACAATAACAACAACAACAACAACAACAGAGTGTAGGGACATAAATTTATGCTAAAAATAATAAGACAGTTCAACACAGGTCAAAAAACTCATGCCCTTAATATTGTTGTTGTTGTTGTTAGGTGACATAGAGTCATGTCTGACTCATAGCTAGTGACCCTCATAGTGTTTTCAGTGGCTGATTATTTCAGGATTGCCTGGGGAGTGGATTGCCATGTCCTTCTCCCATTTTTTCAGTGCTAGGAATTGAACCTGGGACCTCAGAGACTGCAGAGCAGCACACTACCAACTGTGCTAAATCCCAACCTACCCCTAATGTAGTAGTGTAATTGTATTGATCCATGCAATAGTGAACCTGTTAAAGATTCATTTTCCATAATATATGTAGTTTACCTATAGAAAAATTTCTTTTTTTTACATGCAAAACAAAACTCTCCTTTAACGAAAGGATTAAAGCATTAATGTAACTTGACTAGGTAGGTGATAGATATGTATTATATAATTAGGTTGTCCTAGATAGATCAATTGTATGGCAATCTGTTTGATTATTTTTCTATTATTGTGACTGGCCCATAGCTGGTGATAATGTAACACTATTTGTTTGTGGTATTAGATATTGGAAGAATCCAGCTGGAACCCTAATTCTATCTTACTGTTCATTCTCATATCTACCATCTGAGTTATTTGGCCCATTTTGTTAGATTGGCCAGACCAACATTCTTTACTAACCAATGGCTAGAATAGGGGGAAAATGTACTTTGGCTATAGGATCTATTTTGTGTATGTTTTCTCTGTAGAAGAAATTTAAGAATTTTAGAAATATTTTAAGAATCATTTATGACAATATAAATGTTAGTGTCATCTCTCATACATGTTTAAGCTTTGAAAACTTCCCTCTCAAATAAGAAATCTAGAAGTAGATCATGAATAACATTAGAAGACATAGGTAGGACTTCTTAAAACTCTGACATATATTTTAGCAACTGGCAGCACACACTATTGCAAACAGCCCTGTGCTAAGATTCAGATGATTTGTGTCTTAATTTATCAGCTAGAAATGTTGGATGAGGGACTTAACCTCCCAGGTCTTATTTTCTCATCTGTAAATGAGTATGACCACCCCTCTCTCAATAAACTTTTGATGTATATTTTAAAAATTAAAATAACACAGGTAGAAGCTTTGTTTAAAAAAAGAACATTTAGATATAGCAATTTTAAGATAATAGATTGGACTAGTTGACAATTTTGATACTATTTGGTTGCAGCCCTTTTAATAATGTATTGATTAAGATAGACTTAGATGAAAATGATACAGGACAAAACTCTAAATAATGGTGATAGAAACAACATATTTTTCTCTTAAAAATTTACAGAGTTTCGGGCGGTGGAGGCAGGAGGATCGCAAGTTTGAGACCAGAGGTAGTCTGCATAACTTAGCAAGACCCTGCCTCAAAAAATAAAAACAAACAAACAAGCAAACAAAAAACAGACTGGGGGGTGTAGCTCAGTGGTCCAGCACTTAAAAAGCATGCAAGCTTGAGGTCCTGAGTTCAACCCCCAGTACCACAAAAAATAAAATAAAATAAAATAAAAATATAATTTTTTTTTTTTTTTTTTTTTTTTTTTTTACAGAGGTATCAGTCTAGGACTGGAAGGGTGAGCCCTGATATCATCAGAGGGCCAGACTTCCATCTCTCATTTCTCTTAGTTTTATGCACCTTCCATTACTAACATTGTAGTTACATTACCCATGTGAATTCTAGCCACTGTGGTTGTCTTCCTCCTGCAAGAGGAGGAAGAGAAAGGTGGAAAGGGCAAAAGGGCTTCTCTCCCAGCTGAGTCATCCTACCACAAAGGGCATTCCTGGAGGAAACACACAGTGACTTCTGCTTGGGTACTCCAAAGGAGTCAGGAAAATATCATCTTTTAGCAAAGGTCATCAGTAATTTACTATGGTCCATAAAACAAAACAGCAAACTTCTGCTTTTTTATGGCAAAAATTCTCTTGAAGAATAAATCTGTATCTTCTTCTTGAATTTTTGTTCTGACCTTTCACCTCCCCAGCCTATCTAAGCTAAGAAATGGAGCAACCAATGCTCAGACATGGAGTTAGAGATAGGCTGATGCTCAAAGGTGCTTCAGGCATCTGTGCTTAGAATAGTATATTTTTGATTTTTGAGTTGGATGCTTTGATAATTTTAAAATACAAAATGATCATTTAAAAATTAATGTTTGGTAGGTATTTATTGAGTACCACCTATTTGGTGAATACAGAAAATGTTCAGAAGGTTATTTCAGAATGTAGGCACACTAGAAATATTAAAATAGGGTAAACTAAGAGCATGAATGGATAGGGTGGAGGGAAAGTATTTAAATGGTTGAGTAGGAGGTAGAATTTAGGCTAAGATCAAGAATCTGATTTGTAGGAAATTAAGAAATAGACTTCCTACTATTAACTAATGCTTATTTGCAAGTCATATAATTCACTGTACACAGTTGCATGTAAGATTTTTTATCTCAGTTTTTGCTTGTTTTTTTCTCATACCACAGTCACCTTATAAATCTATGAAAAGGTAGCCAATATCAGGGAAAAAGAATGATGAGAAGCAGCTTCACGTAAATATTTTTTACTTTGTTCATTTCTATTCTGCTCAACTGATGATCACTTCATTTGATAATCTGAAATGATTAAATAATATTCATACAGTATTGCTAATATCCCTCTTATAACTCAGTAATACTCCCAATAGATCAATGCAGTAAGGGAGAATGTCAAACATAATGCTTGTTTTACCTATGATGAAGTGACTCCACTTTGATTTTAAAATCATTGTTCTAAATTATGAAAGGATACAGTTACAATTTCTTTTTGCCTGCAACTATTTGCATTCTCTAAAGCTAATTTATCTATCTTTCTTTTCCTTTCTTTCTTTCTTTCTTTCTTTCTTTCTTTCTTTCTTTCCTTCCTTCCTTCCTTCTTTCTCTCTTTTCTCTTTCTTTCTTTCTTTCCTTTGTGTAAGAATTGGTTTGGGTTCCATTTAAGTCCCACTAACTACTTATAATAACATAAGAATTTCATTCTGTAGTCATTGGTCACTTACAATATGCCATATGCTATATTAGCATGAGAGGAAGGTAAAATAAAATAATAAAAAAAGGCCAGATTCCTTATACCTACTTGCCTACCTCTTCATGTCATATTTATGGGACCATGGCCACAGATCCCCTACCTCCATTGAACCACCAATAAAATTCCCATTTCACTCTAATCTACTTTAATCTATTAATGGCTCCTTTTACAATCAGGAGAGTTTGGGTGCATTCACTTTAGATAGTGAACTGAATTTCTGGAATTGACTTGGACCCATCATAGCCTACGGACTCTGCCAAGAAGAGGGGAGTTTATTACTTGCCTTTGGGGCTCTTGAATCACTTTGTGTGAGCAGCCTACAGGCCTGCCCTGTGTTTGAGAGGAAGCTTCTCAAACTGGAGCACGTGTGGTTTGGCACAGCCTGGTGTGAACATGTAAGTGCCAGTAACCAGTGGTGTGTTCTACCACTGCACACTCACTGTAATCACAGCTTTATCATGTCTCTGGGAAGGCCAACTTCAAAGGAGCCTTGCTTGTGATTTCAGGGAAAGAAGTCAAAAGAAACCACATCTAGAAAAAACAGTTGCCATGGCTTTGTGTAATTCGGTCTCAGATTATTCCCATAAAAGAAGAGAGGACAGGGAAGATGCTCTCAGACACTGAAACATCATTTTGGTTGAAGGATCATGGGATGTTTCTGCTTCATATAAGGTTTTGAATAAATCTGTATGATTTATTGCATTGTTATGGTAAAGGAGACATCATGGGCATCAGAGAGATGTGAAAGACACTGAGACCTTTGGAGTCCTTGGAGAGACATAAATGAAAGGACAAAATATGAAAATTTCTGATAGAGCTAAATAACTAATGTGGTTTGTACTGCAATTGCTTTGAGATCTCAGGCATGGATTTTTCTTTAGGGTTTAGAGTGTAACTGCTTCATCTTGTGGAACATAGAAGTGTTCCTGAATGTTTTCATAGGTAAATATAAGGCAGTATAACATACATTCAACAAACATTTGATGAATGAATGACTTAATATTCTCTCAAATTTCATAGATGTAGCACCTATGATAGCTACTGTGACATTAAATATGCCAGAGTTTCATTTCACAAAGTTAAATTCTTAGCAGGTTAAACAGAGTGAGGCCGATAGAGAGTGAGGCCATACGGAGTGAACAGCAGATGAAGAGGTGCCATCAATCAGCTGTATTCCCTCATCAGCAAGGATGAATGAAGGTTTATGTGGCTATCTTCAAGTTATTTCAAGAAAAGATAGAAATAAGAGTTTTGAGGTGAATTTCCCTAATATTTAAAGCAGTCTTTTTTGAGTTGGATAGAAGTGGTTGGCTGCTATGTGCAACCCCATTCTGTGGGTGACAGCACAACGTACCTGATGTTACCTGCAGGGTGTCAGTGGGGAATGCTTTGGGGAGCACCAGCTGGTTTTCATACAGCTTTTCTGACTGGCCCTGGGTATCAATGACAAGATAGTAATGTGATCTAAGAAAACACTACACTTTAAAAATGCCCCATACTAGATGTAAAATAAGATACTACTTGAAGTGATTTTGAAAGCAAACATCTAAAGTGCAAAACAGCAGCAATTATTGGCAGTATTTCTTCAATTTAGGGGAAAGCTGTAGCTGTCCTTTCTTATCAGAAGTCTGCCCTGAGCACTCTCTAGCACACATGCTCTCTTTCTTACTCTCTCCCTGGCTCACCCTCTCTCTCTCTCTCTCTCTCTCTCTCTCTCTCTCTCTCTCTCTCTCTTAGTCAAGTTCTTGCTACGCAGAGCACACTGGCCTCAAACTGGAGTTGATCCTCCTGCCTCAGCCACCCAAGCGCTGGGATTACAGGTGTGCACCACCACACCTAGCAAGCTTCTCTCTTTAGTCTGTACCAACTACTGACTATGTGGCCAAACCTTGCAACTTACATTAAGGTCCTAAGCAGGGCTTTGGTTCCTCATGGGCTATGGAGCAGACACAAGTGTTGAGTAACAAAACTTTATTATATCTTACTTTACTTGTGCCTTAAACGGAAGAATTCAGGAAATACGCTTCTCTTCTGTTTCTCCTGTGATTTTTTTCATCCATCAAATGGAATCAAAGGTGATGCTTGGGTACACAATCTATTAAAAGCCAGTCTTCTCTTCCCTGTTCCTCCACACTGCAGGCAGAACAGTGGGTAGAATCAGTGTCTGCATCCACCTAGGGGGGATGCTAAGTACTAACTCCTTCTATCAAAACTCTGGGGGAGCTATCATTTGCTAATAGCCAAACTGGCTATCTACTTTCATTAACCTCTTCATTTAGTTCTCATTAGCAAATTATATGCAAATATTAAAAAATACACTTTTTCGGTAAGTTAATAGTATATTGTTATCCACAGAGTGTTAAGCTCAACTTTAGATTCTGATGATCTCTAGTAATTTTACTGAAGTAATCTTTATATTTTGAAACAGGGTCTGACTTCTCATTAAAGGGAAAAGCTTTTGAAATTACTTTTTTTTTAAGTGGACCTCTGAACAACTCACTAAAATTATTTTAAACTAGCTTTTTCTCCTTTTCTAGACTACAGAAATATTCCATCATGTTATTTGTAAGGTATCTATTTTCACATTTTCCTTGTATGAATTTTCAATTTTTTAAAGTATACTTATCTTCTTTTTTTGTTTTCTACCATCCCTAAACTAAGATTTTTGTCCTCTTTCTGCTGTGGTACATTTTCTAGAGCAGGATGTTTTATTAGGCTTGAAAGTATGAGACAGAAGTATGTTACCAGTCTTGACTCCTGTTGATCATCTTACCAAAAGTCAACTTTAACTGTCCACCAAAAAGAGTGGAAATGCTTGATCAAATCAGTTACTGTAACTGGTGATGCTCGTTAAGCCTAGACAGTATTTATTTTGGGATTCAGACATAGGGTATATCTGTGGGACAGGTCTAATCCAAATAATATATTTACCTAGAGAAAAATGAACCATATAGGACAGGTCTAATCCAAATAATATATTTACAGTCTAAATGTCTAAATGTTTTGCAGTCTAAATGTCTGACCCAGATACAGTGCCCCAGCATTAGAATGAGGGGTAATTTAGGGTACAGTTCAATCAGTGTGTATCTATGGTTATGATGTATCCATGTAGACAATGCTACTTTCATTTTTTTCTTTTCTAGTATTGTCCTGAACTTGTATATCCATGATCTCCATCAGAAATCTCCTAGTGTATTATTTATAAATGGAATTTTAAAAGGCATATTAAGTGTTTCATCTGCCATTTTGAATTGAGAAATAGAATACCAAAGATCAGTGACTGAGTCCTAAATAGATTTTACTAATTTAAAAAAGAAATCTGTTATGAATCTGATTCAAATAGCATTAAATTAATAGAATAGTTTGGAGAAAGTTGAAAAATAAGAGAATATAGCTAATATAATGATAAGAGAAAATGAAAATCATGGCATAAATATTGATAATGAAGAAGTAAAATTCTTTTTTAGTAATGCTATACTTGTTTACTACATCATTCAGCAGACTCTAGGCAATGTTCTTATTAAAAATCAAAATTGTTTCTCTCAGGCCCTTGTTCCACCTTTTCTGATGATGTCTTTCTTTCTTTGCATGTATGATAAAGGCAAGGGATGCTTGGTGACTCCAAACAGTAGACCCTTCTTACCATTACAGTAAGAAAAACTTCAGGAAGCCATACTCAGACCAAAAGGATTTTTTTTTAAATTGAGGTATATGATTATTACTAAAAGACATCACTGTATTTAATCACATCCCATGTTAATGCCTCCTGTGTAGCACTTCTCTGCTACCCCAGTGCCATTGTCACTGAGGTCCAGAGATCTGGAATTCAAAGGGTCCTGGTCCACCACTGCCATCACTGACTTAAAGCAGTTCTCTAGGACCAGGCAAAGGTGCAGAGAGGGGCACTCCTTCATGTCATCCCAAATAACAGTCCCTCTGTGTCACCAAGAATCTTTTATTTCAGTTGAATCCCTACCTTATTAAAAATGAAATTAAGTAAAATTTTTATTGGGGGCAACTACTAAACTTATAGATTAATTCCATGTATATGTATTCAATGGTTCATATACAACCTTTGGGCACAGGAATATCATTTAAAACTTTGACATTTCACTGACATTTTTCTAGGAGCACAGGTTTTGTATTCAGCCATTCATAAAAACTTTTACACATAGTTATTTTTATTTGAAATACCTTCTAAAAAGAATGATGCTAAGGTCTGGTTACCTGCAGCCATAACCCTGTGGCATCCGATCCCATCAGATCTCAGAAGATAAGCAGGGTCGGGCCTGGTTAGTACTTGGATGGGAGAATCCCTGGGAAAAACAAGTGCTGTAAGCTTGGGAGACGGACCTGGCAGCCCACTCCCAAAAATCAATCCGCCATTGAAAACCCTATGAACAGCAGAGAAGCACTGATACTAGTGTTTCCTCTGTTGAACATACGGTCGCTATGAGTCAGATACTGAATTGACGACACCTAAAAACAACAACAAGGTATGATTAATTAATTATACCATGAGTCAATTTCTTCATTTCAGATTTCTACAAAGGATATAGTTCTCCCCAGCTACAGTTTCAGCTAAACTCCCAAGTTACTAGATTTGGGGAATTACATTTTTATTTCTACAACCGATATTAAGGGTTATCTTTTTTTTCTGAGGATGAACTTAGTTTGTAGGAGTTTCATATGTATGCATTTCTCTGTAGAAAATACTAAGAAAGCCACCTGTAATATTTTTGCATTTTCTTCAGCCCAAAGCCCCCTATAATGCCCTGTAGGAATAAAGTAATATCAATCCTGAGGACCATCATTGGTCTCAACCAGTGTTTACACAAACAAAGAGCTGGGAGTGCAAAAGAAGGGCAACCCCCATTCCCAACCCTACCCAAACCCACTCCAAGCCCATCACCTCTACTCATTCACATTAAAATATCCTTGGCTCCCATGCCTCTGTTTTAAATTTATATTCATTAGATGATTCAGAGTCTGGTATGACTCATATGAAAGGTTTAGTTTAGTTGTATTTTGTGGCTGTGATGTTTTGAAAATGAGTTTTTTTGGTACATAGCTGGATAGTAAAACTGGTCTAGAATTCCTGGGTTGAGGACTGGGCAAACTGAAAAACATATCATAGGAACTGGATCATGTTGACCACAAGGCCGTGGAATGCACCTTGGTATCTTTTCAAAGTGTTCGGGTTCGGATAGTTGTTGCTAATGTCATTGTTTGTTAAATGCAATTTCTCTGTAGATTTACTCAAAGTGACTTTATCTAGATTGTTCTACATTGTTCAGTAATCCTCTCTTACATGCTTAAGAACAACACATTTTGCAAAGGAAATTAGTAAATCAATAGGGTGTTTTTAAAGTATTAGGCTTTGAAACATTTCTGATGATTTCTGAAAAGCTTAATAATACCATTTTAGTAGAAGCAGTTGTTGTTGTTGGTAGGTGCCATCAAGTCAGTGTCAACTCATGGTGACTATGTATTGCCACTATTGTCAGTGCTTCTCTGCTATTCATAGGGTTTTCAATGGCTGATTGGTGTTTGGAGTGGGTTGCTGGGTCCTTCTGCCAAGCATACAGCACCTGGTGTTCCCATCCAAGTACTAACCAAGTCCGACCCTGCTTAGCTTCCAAGATCTCACGGGATTAGACACCACAGTGCTACAGGTGCAGGTAGAGTAGAAGCAGAGTCTCATGTATATCCATGAAGAAAGAATTAAGATAAAACTCAAATTTTAAGCAAATATAAGTGACATATTTATTTAATATCACCCAATGTTATAAAAATTAATTGCTTAGAAAAGAATGAAATGCTCTTTTTGGTTTGTCCTTGGGTGTTATTGCTGCTTTTTTGTTTGTTACCAAAGACTACACTTTATATTATAATAAATATACTAAAGGGAAGTGAAAAGTTCAGATGTTTATCTAAAAATTAAATTCTGAACACTCAGTCTGTATAAGGCCAGGAACTTTAATGCACATTTAAATTTTTTTCCTTTTATGGTTTTATATTTGCTCCTCCATTCAAAAAATCTTTGCTAAGCACCTATCACCTACCAAATACTCAACTTTTGAGAACACAGAGCAATTTCTGCCCTCACAGAGCTTCCACTCCTGGTTAGGGGATAGTAAATAGCACTTTATCATTTGTTGTTGCTGTTGTTAGATGCTGTAGAGTGGGGCCCCACCCATAGCAACCCTATGTAAAACAGATGAAACACTCCCTGACATGGTGCCCTGCTGGGACTATTGTCACTGCTTCTCTGCTATTCATAGAGTTTTCAATGTCTCATTGTTTTGAAAGTAGGTTATGGTCCTTCTCCCAAGGCTACAGCACCTGGTGTTCCCAGGTGATCTCCCATCCAAGAACTAACCAGGCCCAACCCTGCTTAGCTTCTGAGATCTGATGGGATCAGATGCCAGGGTGGTATAGCTGCAGGCTTATCATTTGATGGATTGTAATAATTTTCTTGGAGGAAAAAAATAAAGCACAGTAGAGGTAGCAACAAGTGCTTGAGGGACAGGAATACTGGGTATGATATGTGACTTTAAAGTGGTTGGTGAAGGAAGACATCACTGCAAAAGTGATATCTAAGCAAAGGTCATGGGAAAGAACTAAATAGGAAGAAAAATATTATTTAATTTTCATCTTCCTTTCAAGAGGAGTTAAGTCAAAATTATAAGTATATATTTGGAAATGGCAATGTGATAATAATTCTATCTATTAGGAAATACGTGAGAAAGATATACATGGAACACTATAAGCCAGGCCCTGGGCTTTCTGTAAGATCCTAGATACTTCAGTTCTGCTTAAGGTAATTTGAGGACTTAGTGTAGCTTTGTTCCTTATTTTTTTTTTAAACTAGAGATGTGATTATTCTATGTATCTACCTTTAATCACTTTTACTTAATAAACAAAAGCATTCCATACTCTGGCCAGATGAATAATGCCAGGAGGTGTGATGAACCCTGAAGTGGAGCAGTAGGACCTGAGCTCTAGGCTAAGTGGTTGCTAAGTAGCCTGTGGCCTCGGGCAACATCTTTAATTTCTCTGGGCCTCTGTTTTCTCACTTATCTACCATCATCCTTCTTCAAATTTCTTTTCATAAGTCGTAAATGTTTGTTGTTGTTGTTGTTAGGTGCTGTCTAGTCGGTATCTGACTCATAGCGACCTTCATAGGGTTTTCAATGGCTGACTGTTTCGGGATTTACTTGGGAGTTGGTTGCCACGTCCTTCTCCCATTTTTGCGGTACTGGGAATCGAACCCGGGACCTCAGAGACTGCAGTGCAGTGCTCTACCAACTGAGCTACATCCCAGCCCTACAAGTGTATTTCATTCTACCATTGTTGTTGTTAGGTGCTGTGAGTCGGTACCTGACTCATAGCAACCCTCATCTGGTTTTCAATGGCAGATTGTTTTGAGATTGCCTTGGGAGTGGGTTGCCTCGTCCTTTTCCCTTTTATGAGGTACTGGGAATTGAACTCGGGACCTCAGAGACTGCAGAGTGATGCTCTACCAACTGAGCTAAATCCCAGCCTGTAAGGTGTAAATGTTTATCATTTTGAAAATTCTGTGACTTTACCACACATTTCTGTGCCTCTTACTAAATAAAATAGAGGGCAGTAGAGAAGTAGCTACTTAATGGGAAGTTCTGTTCATGATGCCACAGACCAAACAAGGAACCACAAACATTCCTTTATACCTGTGCCCATGTCAAAACTTTTCTTGACATGTGCCAAAGAACTGAGGAAACTCATATGCTCACATGCATTTTTTAATGAAATGAACAATCTTCTCCCAGTCTTTCTACTTGCTCTGCTTAATATATTTGAATTTATATAGGATACTAAGAAAGCAATTATTTATAAAAGAAAAAAACCTTTTCTTGAATTTTTTAATCTTTTATATTTATTTATTTATTATTTACATTTTATACTTAGAGATTGAATCCAGGGCCTTACGCATGCTAGGCAAGTTCTCTACCAGCCCCTTTCTTAATTTTATTTTGAGATAGAGGTACCAATAAGTTGTGCAGGCTGCCTATGGCCTCAAACTTGCAATCTCCCCACTGGGTTTCTGGGATTACAGGCATTTGCCATGGGACCTGGCTCCTTTTCTTGAATTTTTGCCTGCAGTCACTTAATGCAGAACCTGTTGGTATCATTGCCAAGTCTTTCTTACCCTGTTGCTCAATCTGCACAACAACCTGCTTCATCTCCTAGTATTATTTTCCAGAAGTTTACAGCTGCCTGGCATTGCTTCAAGCTGTGCTTTGAAGTACTCCCACATGTGGTGTTGTCCTGCGTTATCTCACCATGCCAGATTCCAGGAATCCCATGATAATCCTTTCTCTTCTTAGAGTAGCTCAGAGAAAATTTACTGTGATATGTCATACTGAAGAATTAAATGAAGGCTAACAATGGAGTTCTTTGTTTTTATTTTGATACAAAAAGATACTTACTATTCATTAGAGCCCCAAAGTCCAAATTCTAATTCAATATTCCGTATACCTTTCCTCCTTTATAAAGATAACTGAGTTAACAACCCATTCCAGTCTCCTCTGCCTTCTTTTCTGAGGGGAAGCTCTGACGGATGGCAGAAAAAAACACATGTGGGATCTGGAGATGAACAAACTGGATTTGGGTTCCCATTCCACATTTTACTTGGCTGCATATTTAGAAAAGGACTATTGCTGTTACTATGAGGTATTGATGGTAATGATTTAAAATTACTTTATATATCCCTAACTATTACTCAGTGGTAGGGACAGGGAGTTAGCTCAGTTGGTAGAGCACTGTGCTGCATTCTCTGAAGCCCCGAGTTCAATTCCCAGCACTGCAAAGATGGGGGAAGGGCCTGGCAATCCACTCCCAAGGCAATCCCGAAACAGTCAGCCATTGAAAACCCTATGAGGGTCGCTATGAGTCGGATACCAACTCGACAGCACCTAACAACAACAACAACAACAACATTACTCAGTGGTATTTCATTTCTTTCAATATACCAATTGTAAAATTGTATTATGTTATGAGTTTTATTAAATAAATAGATTTTAGCTGCTCTTATACAAGAGTAACTATATAAGATGATAGACATGTTAATTTACTTCAGTATAGTAACCATGTTACTGTCTACATATATCCCATAACATTATGTTGTAAACCTCAAATAAACACAAAATTTGTAAAAATTAAAAATAGTGATCATGATATCCATCTCACACAATTTTATGAACGTTAGTAAAAAACAATGTATATAAAAGATTCAATCACTAAAGTGTACAACACGTGGAACAGTCCATTTCTCCCCTTAATTCTTTTATTCAATATCATTAAGGTGAACATAGTTATTTTATGATAATTTTCTCTCTATAAATCTTATCTTATTAATTTTCTAATAAAATTTGTAGGAAAAGATCAAAGGCCACATATTTCTTTAGAGTCTCCCATGCTGTGTCTGAATTACTTGAGGACGTTAATTTTGAAGACTTTCAATCCTATAAATCCATAATTTTTGACTTAGCATCTACCACAGTTAGGTACATAAAAATTACTCAATAAAAATTTTTATGAGTGAGCAGGCATCTACATTTGTTTGCTACATATTTTTTAAATTCATGGTTCCAATAGCTCTCTCTTGAGAAGCCCACACCGTCTATTGGGCGTGTTCATTTCTCTCTCTCTCTCTCCATGTTTAAATCTACATTAAAATCTTTTCCTTAACTGTGCTTCACTTAAAAAATTCATGGTTCTAATTTAAACTATGCTGCTACATTAGTTTTCTTCTGATCAGAAATATTGTTGGTGAAAACAATGATACATGCCTTGCTGCAATAATCAGGCCTTGCCATAACTGACTTCAGAATACTCCTTATCATCTCAAACCTCCTACTCTAAGATTTCTGGGATATTTTAGGCTCTGTCCTAGGGCTTCAAGGGATACACACTGTGCAGAAAGTAACAGTCATATCCAAGGATTTGTTTAAAATTAAGAAATAGAATGTGAAGGCCCAAATAGGAGTAAGAGAGGTAGGAATATCCTGGCTTAACATGATGCCAAGTTCTGTTAATGGAAGTCAAATATAACTGGCAATTATCCAGGAAAGCTATCTGTGTTCCTTAAATCGTCCATCTTAATTTTAGTAACAGCTTTTTAAATATTTTGAAAGAAAATTTCTAAGAATTTTGTATATGTGAGAATCACAATGCAAATAGTTAGGTGCCATCGAGTCATGTCCAACTCATAGCGACCCTCATAGGGTTTTTCATGGCTGATTGTTTAGGGATTGTCTTAGGAGTGAATTGCCACATCCTTCATGATTGTTAAATAGTTTGCTGTTTTGTGATCTTAAAGTATTTGTATTTCTTGCCCTGGGAAGAAAAGAGGTAGGCCAAATTATCAATCATGTAAATAAACAGCTAAATTTAAGTGTACTGAGTAACTATGAAGAAAACATGTTTAGTTTAGGCTAGTGCCTCAAATTTTAACTTTGGATAAGGAAATGATCAATTGAGTAATAAAATTTTAGTCATTCTGAGGTAGAGACCAGGAATCTGCATCTTAACAGGCATCCTAGATGCTTTTGACACTATTAATCTACTCATGTTAGCAAGAGAAATCCTGCCTTACACTGGACACTGTAATCACTACTTCTGGAGAGCATTGATTTTTGTAGCCAAACTGAACTCAGTTCAAATTCCAGATCTGTAGTTTGCTATCTTTGTGAGTGTGAGAAATTATGTAACCTTTTTGAATCTCAATTTCCAACTCTAGCACTAGATAATTCTTACTATACAGGTAAGACAAAGGAATATTTTGTATATCTTAATCACTGTGGGGCAATTATATATTTAAAATTTTACAATATGTATAAATGTTTCTTTATCTTTGGTGGTGTTATAAATATGGAAGCTAACTATTCTAGTAGGGAGATACACTGTGAATATATTGTGAATAATGTCCTAAATTAAGTTGTTGTTGTTGTTGTTGGGTGCCGTCGAGTCGGTATCCCACTCATAGCGACCCTCATAGGGTTTTCAATGGCTGAGTGCTTCGGGATTGCCTTGGGAGTGGATTGCCAGGCCCTTCTCCCATTTTTGCGGTGCTGGGAATTGAACTTTGGGCCTCAGAGACTGCAGCGCAGCGCTCTACCCACTGAGCTAAATCCCAGCTAAATTAAGTTAAGCTCCTTAATTCCTCTGTGGAGTGGAAACTTGAGACCCACCGTCTAGTGAGAATATGTATCTAATGGGGTCATATACTTTTGAATCACATCAAAGTTTTCCATAAATGTTATGGTAGACAAAAGTTGTTGAAAGAAGGGTATAATTTAATATATTTTATTGCCCTGGATTGCAGTAGAATTAAAAAAAAAACTTGTCTATTTCTAGCTCTGTAGCTCCATTTAAGTCACAGCATAATTTCCCATAAGGGCCAAGTGAGGTGATGATCAAGTTTTTCAACCTGAGGTTTGAGGTTTCCTGGAATTCCTGCTGCAAATGCAGTAGAAGGTGGAGGGTTCAATTAACAGGTTGTTCTGGGGGCCAGCCCAGAGGTGTGAGTGTACTTCATTGCACTCTGAAGGCAACCAGGGAGCACTCTGAGGGGAACCCAAGCTGCAGGTTGGACTCCTAAAGATGCTACTAACCTCAAGTTACATGGGGAAAACCCTGTAAGAAGCTTTCCTGATGCCCAGGAGGCCGATGCCCCTCATCCCCCAGTACACTTGATCTTTTCACGTCCATGGCCTTATATTAACACACTGTCTTTGACCGTCTGCACATCGGTCTCCCACTGTGGGCACAGAATGCAGTTTTTGCACTTTCACACCTGTGTAGTAGACACTGTCAGGCTTTGAATGAATGAATAAACAAATGATTATCCTTAGCCATATACCCAACTCCTGGACTGAGTAATTCTATCCTGTGTTAAGTTTCTTTACAAAATTTTATAAATACTGTGTCTAAATATAAAAAAGCTAAATTGGTTGCTCTTGTATATGTAGTTCCTTTAGAGTAGATGGAATATTTTCTACAGTGGTATTTTAGCATCACAAAGAAGAAAATAATTGCCCTATGATGTATCAAATATTTATAAATATAGATGGGCACTGTGGGACATGCCTGTAGTTCCAGTGACTGTGTAACTGAGACTAAAGGATCGCAAGTTTGAGGTCAGAAGTAGCCTATGCAATTTAACAAGATCCCATCTGAATTACCAGGTGTAGTGGCGCCTGTAATCCCAGTGGCCTGGGAGGCAGAGGCAGGAGGATAGCAAGTACGAGACCAGAGGCAGTCTGCATAATTCAGGGAAACCCTGCCTCAAAAAGTAAAAAAAATGGGCTGGGGGTGCAGCTCAGTGGTCCAGCACTTGCAAAACATGTGAGGCCCTGGGTTCAACCCCCAGTACCACACACAAAAAAACTCATCTGAAAATAAAAAAATAAATAAAAAAGAAGCTAGAGGTGCAGCTCAGTGGTAGAGTCTTTGCCTATTATGTTAAAAGCCCTGGATTCCACCCCCAAGTACTGGGGAAACAAAAGTAAAAGCGATATTTTGTTTTCTCCTTTGCACTTAGGAATAGGTCTCAAATCACAAAAAGCTGAGAAAATGTTTATAATAATTACAGACTTACTCGTATTAGAATTAAAGTTAACTCAGCCCACAATCATCATGATCATGAAAAAATTTCAGTGCCTTTTGTTAACCATTTGTACACAAAACATATAGAAAAGAGCTGCTGCAATATTGGAAATCTTTTTATTTTTTCTTTTTAGTTAGGATACAATATAATGGGTTTCACCCATTTTCATGCAAGTCTATTATGTACCTTATTACCCTCCCTTATTGCTTCTTCCCACCTTCCACTAGTGTCTTGCCCCTCCAAGTAGTCCCTCTTTTACTTTCAAGTTATATATGTATATATGTATATGCATATGTGGGTATACACACACATACACATATAGATTTATATCTATATCTATATCTATCTATCTATCTATCTATCTCTATATATATTTAAAACTAGGTTCTGCATATGAGAGAGATCATGCAGTATTTTTCTTTCTGTGTATGGCTTATTTCATTCTGGAAGTTTTAAAATAAAATAAAACATTGAAATACTTTTATAAATGCTATCTTAGAATTTATCTCTTTTGTTATGAAAAGCTGAAAACCTTAATGTGGATTTAACTTGGAGCCAAGTAATGACATGCAAGGGGAAAATTTCATTTTTCTGGTGAACATTCTTGCTAGATGTAAATGAACTGTACTTAATTATAGTGTGCCTGAAATATAGTCAGGTTGTGCTTTTTTCTAGACTAATAGGTTGCTCCAACCCTAACTTACTATGCTTGATATGAATTTTTCTCTCCATCTTGGAGTTTAGTCAGTTTAAAAATGATAAATCAATCTCAGGTATAACTACTAAGATCTTTGATAGCTCCTTTTAATTAGAAGAATATTGGCCAAAACCAAACCACATCATTTTCACTTAAGTAGTATTAAAGAAGAACTAATTGTACTTTTAAGCCTTTCATATACAGCTCCAGATAATAAATGTGCCAATAAAATTAAAGGAATGAAAAATGTAAATGTATGTAAATTCTAAGCTTATAAAGAAGCATATTAATAGACATTGAAAAATCATCCATGGAAAGACCCAGGCAGGAACATGTGACTCTGGAGAGTTGTGCTGGTAAATGATGATGTTTCTACAAGGGAATCTGGTCATTGTAAATCACAGTGCTGAGTATGCTCCAGGACATGAATGTGCACTTAACTATTTCCACTTAGAAAATAATAAGCCAAAAATCAACTTTCAGACCTTTAAATAAGAACAATACACTTGAACTTCATCAGAGCATATAGTCCATTATCACTCATTTATATTAAATTTACATGTGGATTGGCATTTTATTTTTACTGTGGTATACTTGGCCAAGGTGAATGCTAACAGCACTAATTGGTTCTGCTCCTCATTGGATGTTGGTGTATTTCCAAAGGATTTTCCAAAAGAAATATTCAAATGTGAATCATTGTGAATGTAAGTATACAGAATGACTTGAAGATGGATCTTTGGAAAGCACTTTTAAGAAAACTTACTATTGGAAAGTAAAATACATAGTGAAAAATACACAAATCATTTGTGTATAGCTTCTTTTTACACAAAATGATGACATCTCTGGAGAAAGCAACTAGATGAGGAAACAGACGATCATCTGCTCCCAGAAGATTCCTGTCCCTCTTTCTAACTATTAACCTCCAAAGGTAATCACTATTCTGAATTTTTAAAATTTATGTTAAATGGAATCATACAGCAAGTACTATTTTTAGTGTGATTCTTTCTCTTCAAGTATTTGTGTGAAATTTGTTCATGTTGTTGCTATAGTTTTTCATTTATTCTCATTTTTGTGTAATAATGTAATCATTTTTTTCAATACACAATAATTTGCATATCCACTCTATTACTTAGGCACTTGGATTTTTGATTCTGCTTCACCCTTCTATTTGTCTATACTTGCTCCAAAACCATACTGCCTTTCTTGTTATCGATTTATAATAAGTCTCACAATCAAGCAGTACAATTTCTCTAGCCCCTTTGTTCTCCCAGTTTGTCCTGGCTTAGTCTTGTTTTTCTCATTTTCATATGAATTTTATAATCTGTTTCTCAAGTTATAGCAAAAATTACTAAAATATGTGACCATTTATTGGTCAACTTGGAGAGAATTTACATTTTTACAATATTGAGTTTAATAATCATGAATACAGTATTTCCTTATGTCTGTTTATGTCCTCTTTGGTGAACTTAACAGTCATTGGATTAAGTCTTTTTATATACATTTAAAAATAGATTGAATTATTTTTGAAAACATTTCTTTCTTTTTCCTTGTTTTTCAATCATTTTTAGAAATAAAATTTGGAAAATATCTATCTTCCTATTGTTGTAGTCGGCAAGCTCATCTAGGTAATATCTTAGAAAAATTGTTTCAGGCACAATTTTCTGCTACTGTATAAGAAAACCATAACCTAGAATTTTCTGAAAAAGTCTGATAATTATATTCATTGTATGTATCTTTTGTTTTTTTTCTCTCTCTCTTTCTCATTTTCTGTAATGTAGTTATGGATTGTATGGTTGCAAGAAACATAAATTAACTTCGGAAAGCAGAACAGATTATGAGTCATTGTAAGGATAATGGGTAAACTCAATCATCCAAAAACAAGAAATAGGCTACTGGCAGTTTATAGTAGAACTAGAACTAGAAATGGAAACTCAAAACTGAGTTTACTGGTTCCACCTTGAAAATGCTCATCTCTGTTTTTTCAATCTCATTTATGTTTGACTTTATAGTTTTGTACATGGCCCATCATGACTACACTTCCCTTCCATACTTATGTGGCTTTAGTATTCATGTTCTTATTGTTCTTTCAAATATTAAGAACAAAGTCCCTTACCATTGACTCCTTATGTTTCTACATGAGCACTTTCAGCTAAAATTATTCATCTGTCCTTTTTTTAAAGACACTACATCTTTAAAAAAGAGAGGATTATTTAGGTTGGTGACTCTGAGAGAATTTGTTGAGTGTGCTCCTCTCCTCCCTACTCTCTTCAGATATATCCGAAGATTAATTTTTCTTTTTGACAGAGCACCATTATATAGCATAGGTTATCCTCAAATTCATAATCCTCCTGCCTCAGCTTCCTGAGTGCTGAGGTAATAGGGATGCACCACTACCTCCAGCCATTGAGAAAGCACTTTTTTTAAAAACCTGTTCCCATATGCATGAATCTCCATGATATAGGAGGCTGATAGAGTTTCACCTGTGCCAGTGGTTGGGTGAATAATTAAGTCCAATTTAGTACTCAAACCCTGGCAAAACCATCTAGGTTCAGATCTAAAGCTATGATCTCCAATCAGTTTTTTATTTATTAATGAATATTTTTAAAGAAAATCCTATTTGTCTCACTTTTACTTTTATTTCTCAATTGGCTCTAAAAGGAGAAAATGATCTATGGTTTAGTGACCCACATGAACCCACATGGAAATATGGTCCGTTTTTTATATCATGTAAAAATAGATTTAAAATGCATGAATACCAAATGAGAAAAAATATTTAAGTATATAAGTGAAAATATAGTTCAGTTCTTTTCTGAGCTTGAATGCAGAAGGTTTTGTAAGCAAGAAGAAAAAAACATACACAGAAAAAACTAGCTGCAGGTTGGAGGTGGAGCTTAGTGATGGAATGTTTGCCTAACTTGTACAAGCACAAAGCCTTGGGTTTGATTCTGAGTACCACACAAAAAAGAACATCATGTATTTGATCATATTAAAAGAGAAATACTTGGACTTTAAAAATACAACCCATAAAAAGTGCAAATATAAGCATTCAACTGAAATAGAAATTTGTAGCACATGTACCTGACAGAGGACTCCTATAAATCCAAAAAAAAAAAAAAAACCCCAAAAAGCAAAAACAAAAACCCAACGGATAAATGTGCAAATGATACAAAAGTTAAAACATGAAGACTAGTCCCTCAATGTTGTTAGGTGTCATCAAGTTGGATCTGATCATAGTGGCCCTATGTACAAAAGAATGAAATAGTCTTTGACACTGTGCCATGCCCAGCACTATATCAATGCTTGTCAGCCATTCATAGGATTTTCAATGGTTGATTATTTCAGGAGTGTTTTGGGAGTGGGCTGCCAGGTCCTTCTTCCATTTTGGTGGCACTGGGGATTGAACCCAGGACCTCAGAGCATGCAGAGCAGCATTCTACCAACCAAGCTAATCCCCATCCCTGTCCTTCAATGAGATACTAAAAATATCAAGTGTGGTAATACCCTATTGGAGAGAATGAGGAGTAATGAGAATACAAATTCACATAATCACTTTAGATGGCAATATTGAGTAAAATGGTTCTCTTAGTCCATTTTATGTTGCTATAATAAAATATCTGAGGCTCATGCTTTATAATGAAAGAGGCTTATTTGGCTCACAGTTTTTGTGGCTAAAAGTCCAAGATTGGGCAGCTCTATCTCTTTGGTCTCTAGGAGGGCCTAATGGTGAATGGTTTTACATATGATGTGAAGAAGTGCAGAAAAAGATCACATGGTGAGAGGAGAAGCCAGAAAGAGATTCAGGGGTCAGGTTTGCTCTTTTTATAACAAGCCACTTTCATGGGAACTAAACGGTGTCCCTTGAGTACTACATTAATCTTTTCAGAGAATGATGCTCCCATGACCTGATTAGTTTGTATTAGGATACACCCCTTAAAGTTTCTACTACCTGTCCATGTCACCAAACTGAGAACCAAGCTTGTAGCTCATGAACTTTGGAGGGCACACTAGAACCATATTCAAAACATACCAGCAATAAAAGTGCATATTAAATGACCTGTAATTTCATTTCTATGTATATATCTTTGTCCAACAAATGTACAAAGAAACAAGTGTAGCTGTTCATGACAGTGTTTATAATAGGCAAAATTCAAAGCAAACTACATATAACACAACCTAATAAAGCACTAGTACAGCTGTGAAAGTGAACACATTTAAAGTTCCTACATCAACAGGCATTGATTTTGCAAACATGATATTTAAAAGGAAAATGAAGAAGAACACATTTATAGATAGAAGAATGGAAGGAAAATAAAAGGTGGAATGAGAAACTCCAAATTCAGAAAAAAAAATTGTATCTAAGGAGAGGGAGAATAATGGAAACTACAGAAATACTTTATTTGTTAAGCCAGAAGGAGCATGCATAAATAATCATTATATTGTACTCTATATATTTTTCATGCCTAAAATATTTTGTAATTTCTTTCTTTCTTTCTTTCTTTCTTTCTTTCTTTCTTTCTTTTCTTTTCTTTTTTTTTTTTTTTTTTTTTTTTTTTTTTTTTTTTTTTTTTTTTTTTTTTTTTTTTTTTTTTTTTTTTTTTTTCTGGTACTGGGGGTTGAACCCAGGGCCTCACGCTTGTGTGCTTTGCAGGTGCTGGACCACTGAGCTGCACCTCTAGCCCTTTTTTTTTCTTCTTTTTTTTTTTTTTTTAACTTTTTTGAGACAGGGTCTCTCCAGTTTACGCACATAGACTACCTCTGGTCTTGAACTTGCGATCCTCCTGCCTTTGCCTCCCTGGCCGCTGGGATTATAGGTGTGTGCCACTACACACAGCTATATTTTATAATTTCTTTATGGAATAGTGCCTTATTCTGAAATCATAGGTGGTAAGTAAAGTTTCTGTAATATGGATTATAATATGAATCATGCAATCATCACCCTGGAATTACAAGTGCTCTTTGGCTTTTTGGGCTGGGGTTGTTTAGCTCAGTTGGTAGAGTGATGCTCCATACTCTCTGAGGACCTGGGTTCAATCCCCGGGACTGCACAAATGGGAGAAGCATGCAGCAATCCACTCCCTAGCAAACCAAAAACCAATCTGCCATTTAAAACCCTATGAGTCAGACCCTACTTGAGGGTACTTAAAGAGCCAACAATTGGCTCTTTATTGCCTACTAGATAAGTGTTAAATGCCTTAGCATAATATTGAAGGTCTTTTAAAGTTAGGATTCTTTCCATATATATTTTCTATTCTCTTCTTCCTGCTTATATTATAAACATCGGGTAACCAATAAATCAATCATAAATCCCTTGAGTAAACCATCTTTAATGTTTTAATCTTATTGTTTTATCCCTTCTTCTTCTAACCATCCATTAAAACACAGTTAAATATTGCCTTTGTGCAAATGTTGCCAATTGTCACACTGCATTATATATTCCAAAGTATTATAATAGGTTTACATATTTTTATTCTCCTGTACAGATAGATCATGGTAGGTAGCACCATACTTATTCATCTTTGTTTCTCTAATATTTAGTGTGCTTAATTTCAGGAAAATGAATTATTTAGAAAAGCTGTTGTAATGTCAAAATTCTGAAGACAAATGCTGATTTAATAACAAACAACAAAGAGCATTAAAATTCAGAGAATAATACTATAGAGTGTTCTGCAAAGATTTCATGAAAACTGGTGGTGCAGATAAGCCTAACAGGATGGATCTGATTTGTAGTCATTAAGGAGAAAAGTAAGTTTCCAGAGCTGAACCAACAAGTAGAGCAAAAGTTTGGGGAAAACAAGGCCTTTCTTGACTCTGTAGATATGAATGCATTTTCTACCACTTTGATTGTCTGTGCTTCATAGAAAGTGTTCATATTTCCTCATTGTTATGACAAGTTGTCTACAAGCAGGGACAGTATTTAGGTTTCAGGTCCATGAAAGAGAGAATGGGATAATACAGCAAATATACTCAAGAGAGATTCAAAGGTAGCTTCAGCCCATCCCACAGGGACTTGACAGAGTAAACAGGACCCAGAGTGGATCCCACTTTGAGGCAAGTGGAGCCTTTTGTACTCCCAAGTCATTCAGTATTTATTGAGTACAGGCTGTCTCCAGAAGGGGGTGCTAATCTCTTGGACAAGAGAACTATAGTTTGATTGAAGGCGATTCTCTAGAGAAGGACGAGTAGCTATGAGCAGTTATCATGGCCAGCAACTGGCGGAGGAGAGTCTTTGCTGATGAGGATCTGAGCAAGGTACTACCAAAAAATTTCCTCAATTACCCTATTGTAACTATATATTTTCCCCCTTTTCCACTTTGGTCCTATTGTGTTGAGACCAAAGTTTCTCCTCAGGGGCGGGGCACCAGGCCCCTGGGTCCATGGACCCAGGAATAAACACACAGATAGTCAAGGCAACCAAGAGCAAGGAGGATTTTATTGAGTTTAGACAATGCCCCTGCAAGAATGGAAGGGGTCCCAACTGGGTAGCCAAGAGGGCACTGATGTCTAGGGTTTTTTATTGTCCCTTTCTTTGGACTAGACTTTTGAGCTAGCTTCAGTAGATTAGTCCTCAGTTAGGGGGGTACTTGTATATTTGCCCAATAGAGTTGAAGGGCATTTGCTCCTATTGTTTGTACCTAGAGACTGATTAGCTAGCTGACCTGCTGGCCAGGTCATTGAACTTGTTTTTCTTAGACGAATGGGACTTGATCTGGTGACTGCTGACAAAGTCACTACCTGATTTCTTTGAAGAATGGAACTTAGGACAAAGAAACTCATGTGGTCTGACCAAAATTTGTTGTTGTTAGGTGCCATGGAGTCATGTCTGACTCATAGTGACCCTCATGGGTTTTTCAGTGGCTGATTGTTTCAGGACTGCTTCAGGAGTGGATTACCACATCCTTCTCCCATTTTTGCAGTGCTGTGAATTGAACTTGGGACCTCAGAGACTGCAGAGTGGTGCTCTACCAACTGTGCTAAATTCCAGTCCCTGACCAAAACTGAGGTGATCTAATTGAGTGGTAATTGCCTGGCCTCAGTAGTGCCTTGTTTCTGGGCTCCATTTCTCTGAACCTGCCTGAAACTTACTAACTTCTATCAATGCCATGCTGTTGTATCATTGTCCTTATCTTCTGGGCTACTGATTCTACTTTTGCTGCTCACTATCTTTTGGATTGAGGGGCATGGAGGGGGTGGTAGTAGTGGGGGGATGGGGGTTCTTCTTCTTCTCCTCTTCCTCCTCCTCCTCTCCTTCTTTCTTCTTCTCCTTCTTCTTCTTCCTCTTCCTCTTCCTCCTCCTCCTCTTTCCTCCTCCTCCTCCTCCTTCTCTTCTTCATCTTCTTCTTCTTCTTCTCCTCCTCCTCCTCTAGTACTGGAGGTTAAAACCAGGGCCTTGTGCATGCTGCAAGTGCTTTACCACTGACCTGCGCCTTGGCTCTTTTTATATATTTTTTATTTTGACAAAGGGTCTCACTAACTTTCACATGTTGCTTCTGGGCTTAAACTTGTGATCCTCCTGATTCAGCTTCCTAAATCACTGAAATTACAGGCATGTGCCACAGTGCCTGACACTGCTCAGTATCATTTACAAATTAACCCTAATCTCCTGGGCATCGCTGTATCTTTCTAGTCACTGACATCAACTCTCTGGCACTGTGGCCACTGCTACTGAATTGTTGTTGGTAGGTGCTGTTGAGTTGTGTCTGGCTCATAGTGAGCTTCACAGGGTTTTCAATGGTTGATTGTTTCGGGATTGCTTTGGGAGTAGATTGCAATATCCTTTTATTTATTGCCAGACAATGTCAGTTCCTGAGCTTTTCCATTGCATCACATTTGTTAAATTAGTACCTAAAACAGAGAAAATTGCACTCCAATCCTTTTCTAAGTAAACTGTAAAGTAACTCTTTCACATGACATTTAGAGCACCACTCAACCCATCACTATTCAGACTTCTCTCTTCTCCAATGACTAATGCTCTATTTTTGAATCATTATGATCTTCTTAACTCTCTGCTCCCCTAGGGGGTTCCCCTCCTACTTTGTCTCTCAATTCCTCCTGTAAATGGGCTTTTGGTTGGTCTATGCCACCAAAGCTCCAGGCTGAACAAACATACCTGAATTAGTAGTGGTACAAACATGACCTAAGCTATATATTCAAAATCCAGATTAAAACTAAATTATTTCATTGAAACTGGGGTTAATTTAAATGCAATGACCATGATAGGGAAAGCAATGTGGTAGATTCTTTGCAGAATCCCTTGAAGGCATTTCTAATATTTTCAACAACGTCTGGGTCTCCTATCCTGGTAGACAAATGGAAAACAGCCAATGAGTTTTGAGTGGAAATGAATTGTGGAAGGAGGCACTTAATTACCAGTTCTGGGTTTCAGTGTTTAATTAGATGTATAAGATGCTGTCATGCTCTCGTACCCTGTTGCAACATGTGTGGAAGAGGCCTTGTGGGCAGATGATGGGACCAATGGTTGAAGTAGACTGCATTGCATGAAGGACAGGTTCTCTTGAATTTCTCAGACCCACTGAGGATGTTGTATAAATGAGAAAAATGAGAATCAGTTTTTCCTTGAGTTAAGCCATTGAGTTATGGGTATTGTTTGTTACTACAACATCAATTGTCATAACCTATCCTTGCCAAGAAAAACAACCTTACCATTCCTATTCAACTGTAAAGTATGGTCACCATAGTGAAAGATTTTGGAATAGACTACAAACTAGGAAACTTTGCATTAATAAATGTTTCTTTCAACTCCATTATGATTTTTTCCTGCTCTTCTGGCTCAGTGTGCCAGCTGGCATGTTGTCCACAAATCTTCATGTTTGAGGACAATGGTTTAGCAAGAAATTACTGACCATAGGTAGATTGTAGTTGGATAATTTGCCACAGTTGTTAAAATAACTGAAATGGCAAAGTTACAAAATAATTGGTGCATATAATTTAAGAAATAAATCAATGATCAGATCAGTTGCATGTCATTAGAAGTCCAGACTGTTTAAAATCTCTGTGTTTTGGGGAACCGGAGGAATGAAGTTTGTTAGAAGTACGTTTTTACTCAATGTGTTCATTATGGTAAGTCTGGTAACTAATGCTTTGAGTTATATAAATAGATAGTAAAATACATTTCCTCACTGGAATTCCCACAAATAAATAGCTCTCAAAAGTACCTTTGGGGACATGCCATATTTAGTGAACTATACTGGAACAAATAGAAAGGTGGAATCGGATATAGTCACATAAAAACTTTAAATATTTCTTATGGAATATTTTTGTTACCAAAATATTAAATATTTAAATATAAAATATTCTGAATGCATAGTATATGTGATATGACGTTTAATATTTATCTGACCGTATCTGTTATTTAGAAAATACTTTACTAAAACTTAGCTGATAGTGAAATTTAATTATTTCAAATTCCATAAATAAAATCCATGTCTGTCTTATATTGGTAAATTAACCTATTCAATATTTTCTCTTATGAAACATTTACAGCATGAAATGTGTATGATAATTTAGATGATAAAATAGATACTGATAAAGATTCATAGTTTTCCAGGGTCAAACAGAGCTTACATTGATGGTGAAGGGTATTGGCAATCATTCTGGATATTTCTCTCCTGTAGGCACTTTAAGATGGCATATAGCAAACTGGCTTTTCTGTTACTGAGAGAGTATGCTTCAGGTAGAAGATAGATATTTCATCCTGGTTGTAAACAAGTCTATTTGCTTAATGTTTTTATATAGACCACCTGACAAATGGTCTTTTAAAGAAAAACTTAGACCATAAAACATTCATTTCATGACTGTTATTTGTGATGGTAGGATTTTGGTGATTAATTGTCATATTTTTCAAAAATATCCATAACAACAGCTAAATATTTACTGAACATTAATGTATTCAGGTATTATATTCTACATAAATTGTTCCATATAATTTCAAAACAAACCTTTAAATTACATGCTATTATTAGTCCCTATTTTACAAAGCAGAAATTCCAGGTAGGCTAAGTATCTTATTCAATATCATAAATTTAGACATTCATTATACACCAATTGAATAAATATTTGTCTGGCACTAGGGTTACAGAAATGAGTAAAACATGGCTCAGGTCCCTGGGGATCTTAGGAGGAGAGACAGACATGTAATAGCAACTCAAAATGACATGAAAAGAACAGCATACTTAAAACAGGAACTATGATTTGATATAGAGAAAATAACATTTGAGCTGACAATAAGATTTCATCAGAAAAAAAAGGGAAAGTTCATTTCAGAATCATAACCTGTATGTTTAGTGTCAGAGAGGCATGAAAAGGTACAGAGCTTTGGGAAATGCTGCTGGTTTTAAACAGCTAGAATAGAATGGGGCGGGAGTTACCCAGTTGTCTGACCTAAGATCATTCTATTAATCTTTAATTTAAATATTTTCATCATTTATTTTCTCAGTTCCTTCCTTAATACTTATTGTTGTTAGGTGCCGTCGAGTCGGTATCCAACTCATAGCGATCCTCATAGGGTTTTCAGTGGTTCACTGTTTCAGGATTGCCTTGGGAGTGGATTGCCAGGCCCTTCTCCCATTTTTGCGGTGCTGGGAATTGAACTCGGGATCTCAGAGACTGCAGCACAGCACTCTACCGACTGAGCTAAATCCCAGACCATTCCTTAACACTTACATGTTTACTATTTCCACAAAATCTTTCCATTGCTTACATTTTTTTTTAAAAAAAGCATGAAGTGGAGTAATTGAGATTAAAATACACGAGGAAATGCTCTCTAAGGTATTCAAGAACTTGAGGAAGTAAGAAGAAAGGGACAATGACTTTACTTCATTAATTAGGCCAAAAGTAGTTTCTAAAATTAGATATCAAAATTAGATCTCAAGCCCTGAATATCCTAGATGATCTGGGAATAAAGAAAAAAATATATCTAGTTACACACAATTTAAAATCCTAATTTCTGGGTAGTAAGCCCACTCATTAGACTGGAAATCCCTAAAGTTCTCTAAGACATTGTAACACACCACTAGCTATAGGGAAAATCCTAAAAATAAACACATTTATTTTTTAAAAAACAGGGCTTTCTGAGCTGATGTTTAAAAATGGTAGTGTAATTGTTTTGAAGTTAAGTCTAACAATTTATTTCAGAAGGCAGTGTGCCAAAATATAAAGTCTAAATAAAACAGAATAAAAAGAAAATTCTAAGATTGTCTAGAACATTGCTGTTGTTGTTAGGTGCCCGTCAAGTCGGTATCCGACTCATAGCGAGCCTCTGCACAACAGGGGAAACACTATTGTCAGTGCTTCTCTGCTGTTCATAGGGTTTTCAATGGCAGATTGATTTTTGGGAGGGGGTTGCCAGGTCCTTCTCCTAAGCCTATAGCTTCTGGTGTTCCCAGGTGGTCTCCCATCCAGGTACTAACCAGGCCTGACCCTGTTTAGCTTCTGAGATCTGACGGGATCGGATGCCACAGGGCTACCGCTGCAGGCGTCTAGAACATACGGGTCAATTAATGAAAACATGAAATGCATTTATCACAAATGGGAAAAGTATAAAATATGAGTTGTGAGGTATATTTTCTACCAAAGAATAGCAAAATAGTGATAGAACAAACATTAATCTTTTCTAGTCATTTCCATCAAGAGAAAAACTGGCTATAGAAGTAAGGAGGCTGAGGCATACAAGACAACCAAGGATAGCACAAGTAAAAGCCTGCAGGAATAATGCAAGTGAGCGCTTGTTTCACTTGTTTACCATCCAAGAACAAAGCCATTTAGGGAACATGTTTGACACAACACTATTTGGTGCCAAAGACTGATAAAAATGGTATTTTATGCAGGGATATAATAATAAGATATAGGGTGAGTTAGAAAGCTGTAACTGCTAATTTGTACAATAATATCTATATAGCATGCTTTAATACAGTGATACTTAAATATGGATAGAAAAAAGATAATATGCTGTTTATGTATACAGGGAACAACTATATAGTATTTAAAATGAGCAAACAACATTTATACATATCAATATGATTCATCTTAGAAACTTAGCCAACTGCAAGGAAATACATAGTATGATATTATGTACATTAATATAGGAATGATATCTCTATTGCTTAATCACTCAGAAAATCTGTGTGGAAAGTGTGCCAAATACCAGGCTTTATTCTAGGTACTGGTGATGTAACACTGAAAAGAAAATATAAACATCTCTATCTTGGCCCTCCAGAGTTCATACATTTTGCAGATACCATGCATATATGTCTATAGGCAAAGAACAAAAGATGTACACAGCAATGATACAGCTTTGGGAGGGTGGTTCATTTTGGAGAGAGAGGGATGCAGAGGGAATAGGTGGTTAGTGGATGCATAGCTTTATTTATGTATTCTTTATTTAAAACAATTGAAACAATAATGGCAACATGTTAATATAAAATACTGATGGCAATTTTATATTATCTTTTGTGTTTTTCAGTTTGCCTGAAATATTTCATTAATTTAAAATAAAAAATCAATCAATACCCTTTTTCATGGTTTGAATCTAAAATGCTCCCCCCAGGCCTTGTGTTTGAATGTCAGGTCCCAGGTGGTAGCACTATAGTAGGAGACTATAGAACTTTGGGAAAAGGGACCTTGTTTTTGGAAGTTGGTCACTGGGGGCAGGCTTTTGGAGGTTTTATGTGGACCCCCGTTCTGGTCTCTCTCTCCTTCCTGATTCCATGATGTGAAGTCCTCCTCTGCCATAGCCTTTGTTGCCAGCCTCCCTGTTGCCTGCCATGCCTTCGAACTGCTATGGACTGAAGTCCTCTGAAGGATGAGCCATAAATAAATCTTTCCTCCCTAGGTTATTTCTGTCAGGTATTTTGTCACTATGATACAGAAGCTAGATAATGGATATTATAACACAGGGATTCTCTTCAACTAATAGGAAAGTACCTTTTTAAAAAACCAATATGGATAACAAAATTTACAATGTACCAGTAGAGCCAAACCTGTCACCAAAGGCAATATGGTATACTGAGAAGAGTTTACATAAACTTTGGATCCAAAAAAATTTGAATGAAAAATTCTATTTTTTCCACTTCACTTCTTATTATCATTGGTGATATGCTTGATGCTCTGGAAGCTCACTTTCCTAAACTGAAGATAATTGCAATAAATCAAACTTATCTCTTCACATTTTTTAATTTGTATAAAAGATGAAGATAGATAAATAGTTAACATTTATTGAATGCCAGCATGTGGCAGGCAATTACCATAACTCTGTCCTTCCAGGACTGCATCTGGACTTCCAGGAACATTGCCATAAACTCACAGGGGTTCCGCAGAATATTTTAAATATAGTGTCATTCTTGATATCTATTGGACATTGTTTCATCTTGTAGCTCAAGCTATTTCACAGTTTCAACCTTAGATGACATAAGAGTCTTTGTGATTATGTTTTATCTTCCCAAAGCTTTGTCTTTGGCAGCTGCTGAGATAAAACACAATGCCTGTGTGAAAATCTGGGTGGAGAAGGTAATAAACGTGATAGTGTCCAGTGTGATTCCAAAGTTGGAGAAATTGTGTGATGCCCAGGACACACATACATCTTATTAGTAAGTCATAATGTTTATTTAAGAATAAAAATAGTATTACACATTAGCACATTACATTATACAACATATTTTTATTAGAAATTTTTAATGTACATCATAATGTGATTCATTTTGACATGCTTTCCGTTGTGACCATTTTCATATATGCAATTTGATTATACAAATAATGCTTATCAAACACATTATATTTTGATTTCACATTTTATTTTATTTTCATTTACATTATATTTTCAAGTGTCTAAAACTATAAGATATTAGGACATAAATACTTCCTAAGTTGTTTGGACATACTTAAGAGGAACTATTGTTGTTGTTGTTGTTGTTAGGTGCCGTTGAGTTGGTATCCAACTCATAGCGACCATATATACAACAGGTGAAACAGTATTGCTACTGCTTCTCTGCTATTCATAGGGTTTTTAATGGCAGATTGTTTTTTGGGGAGTGGGTTTCCAGGACTGTTTCCCAAGCCTTCAGCACATGGTGTTCCCAGGTGGTCTCCCATCCAAGTACTGAACAGGACTGACCCTGCTTAGTTTCTGAGATTTGATGGAATCGGATGCCACTGTGGTATGGCTCCAGGCTAAGAGGAATCATTAGGTGTTTCTTTTGGTCTAGTGAAAAGAATTTCTAGGATACCATGGGCACTGCAAATAAAGGTTTGGGCTTCCTAAATTAGTTCATTTAATCTTCATATCTACCAAAGAAGGTGGGTCTATTATTATCATTTTACAGAAACTGAGGCATAGAAAGGTTTACTATCTTTTCCACATAGCTAAAAGAAGTATTGTGCAGAATATCAATGTAGTCAGTCTGATGTCAAAGCCCACACCCCAAACCAGTGCATCTACTATTTGTATGTCTCTATGTAAACAATATGAAGGTGTCAACTAACCTACATTGGAAAGAAATGTCCTGAAATTTCAGCTACAGTATTGTTATTAGGTGTCATCAAGTCAGTGTCCGACTCACAACAACCCTACGTACAACAGATGAAACAGTATTGTTAGTGTTTCTCTGCTATTCATAGAGTTCTCAATGGCTGATTGTTTTTTGGGAGTGGGTTTCTGGGTCCTTCTCCCATGCCTACAGCACCTGGTGTTCCCAGGTGGTCACCCATACAAGTACTAACAAGGCCCAACTCTACTTATCTTCTGAGATCTGAATGCCACAGTGGTAGGGCTGCAAGCACACAGGTAAGGTATTAGAAGGACATAATTTCAAGATGGAGCTGGAAGAAATTTTATAAATCATTGTATGAGGAAAATATTGAAATCCTGATAAGTCTTACAGAGAAACACATTTGGTCACAGGAAGAGTCAGAGTAATAACTTATTTCTCTATGTTCCCAGTTCCTGATAACCTGTATAAGTGAAGCTCTGCTCAGGAGTAGCAAACAACAGGTAGGACATGCAGGTACTTAGAAAATCACAAGAGGACATTAAAAGATAAGCACCTGTACTTGAAGAGCAGTGTTATGGTAGGTATCTTGGTAGCTGATAAAAACCAGTAAATTAAAGGGCAGGTGTTTTCCAACTGAACTAAGGGAATTTACAGAGTTTATTCTAAGCAAGTAGTAAAGAAAATGATCTCACCATACAGTCAAGTAACTCTCATTGAAAGCCTCTCATTTGAGTTCTCTTCTTCCATTATCTATAAAACACTGTCTTTCTTATGCTGTACCCATCAATGCTCTTCTTGTGTCTGGCTTCCTCACCAGCCAGGAATTCCTCAAGGGCAGGGTCAGTGCCTTTTTCTTCAGTGAGTATCTCCAGTATCAGTCAAGAATGGCAACTAATATATAGTACATGATTAAAAATGTTTGCTAGGTGAGATGTAATAAATGTATGTTGGCAGAAAGCTATATGATAGCCGTGATGTCATTCAATCAGCTTCAATGCAAACTTGTTTCACTTCAAAAATAACTGATTTGGACATTACATAGGCAAAAAATAAATGTCTATTATGTTAAACCACAGATTATAGGCTTATCTGTTATAAAGCCTTCTGTTACTCTACAATACATCTGTTCATTAGCCTGAAATAACCTGTTTTCTCCAAACCAAGGCTTTATTAAGTCAAGCTTTTCCTTATACGCTCAAGCTCATTTGTAACTTTTATCTTGATTCCCCTCTGCTTTAGCCACATAGGAAGATACACATCTCAGTGCTTAGTGCTATAGGAAATCAACATCTTTCTTCTCACTTCTGCCTTTACTTACAGCATTTATGTTGCTTAGAAAATTCACTTTCTTTGTACTCCTAATCCAAATTCTGCACATTCTTCATTTTCTACTTTAGCCTAATCCACTGCATTACATCTTTTCCAAAAATTTTTTACAACACTGATACCCTTTCTTTGAACTTTGTGTAACAACTCTAGGCTGTACCATTTGACTTATGAACGAGCTTTTTTTGCTTCACTATTTGTTAATTCAGACTTTCCAACCAGATTCCACGATCCTTGAGTAGAAGAATCAATTACTAGAGAATCATTATGTCTAACACGGTCCTAAACAAATGGTTGTCATTCAGTATTTCATGATTCATTTATTCCATTGATTGCATTTTCATGTTGCTTAATGACCACGGTTTCAACAGATTCCAAATCTGACCAAATAATAGTATTTTGTGAAGCATGAAGCACAAGCAAAAGTTGGTGATTCTAAAGAGGAAGGGGGAATTATTTACCAGACATCATATGTGTTAAGATATACATTAAAGCAGTGGAAGAAAAACAATTCGAGTGAGTGGAAGTTCTGACACATTTCATGGCCATGTAAGGGAAGGTCAATAGTTGTAAGGAAAGAAAAGACCAAAAGAATAGAGCAATAATTGCTAAGGCTTGGATTGACTTGAATTAAGCTGTTTGTGTCCCACTGATGTCCATTTGAATATATATAAGCTTCATTTGTTCAGATTTATCATTAGAGAATCATATGGTAGTACCTCTTAATTGGCAGATTTTCTTCACATACTTTACATGCTGAAGTTGCAATCCTAGCAATAATGCCAGTGCCACTAGTGACAATGATACATTTGGGTTATTCTAGAAATGTGAGATATGCATGGATTTGGATATGGTTGCATGTAATAATGACATCATGTTTCCTATCATTCTAGAATCCATCATCTTGATGCAATTGTATGTAGTTTATTAACTGCTGATTTTGTAGCATACAAGGTCTCTGATGATGTCACAACTGACAGAGGATGTGCACAATTTTACCATAATGTATTCTAGGGAACACCATAATGTATTTTGGGGAACCACTTTGGCTGAATGTGTTTTTCTAAGTGAAGAGAATTAAAGAAATGCCTTTCTTTCCTACACAGCACAACTAAATTACCTTGAAAGGATCAGCATTAGGATGTCTTAGAAAAGTATAAATAACACTGTTTATTACCTTGTATTATGGGACATGATATTTTCATTATGCTCTCAGAAGATATAAAATCACTCATTGGACTTAGGGTACAGTATGGAAATAGATGAAGCTGGGTACTAAATTGCAAATCCATTAAGTCACCCTTCCTTCTCTCCCCTCTCTCCTATTGTTTTCCTGTGAAGTGGCAACAGTACATGCCTTCATGGGAAGACTGAATTTAGTCTTGGTAAACTACTATTTTTCATTGACTGCCATAGGCCTCATAGTCTCATTTGATAATTAACATTAATTAACATTTCTGATAACAGTTGTTGTTGTTATTGTTGTTGTTGCTAGGTGCCTTCAAGTTGGTATCAGACTTATGGCAACCCTACATACAACAGGGGAAACACTATTGCCAGTGCTTCTCTGCTGTTCATAGGGTTTTCAATGGTGGATTATTTTTTGAGAATGGGTTGCTGGGTCCGTCTCCCAAACATTAGTAGTAGCTTGCAATTAGTAGAGAGGCAGGCTATTGAGAGAGTAACTTGTGCACCTCTTTGCCTTCAGGGATACTTATACCATATTGCAAAGTGGAGATGTAAAGATAAATTTCCATATTGCTATTTCAAAATTCAGGTTATTTTCACTTGCTCTTTTCTCAAGGGCAGTGCAGCACAATGTCTACCCTTCTTTGAATAAAAGGGAAGTCATCTTAATGAGTCTCAATCTCCTAGAGGAGGGAAAGCAGCAGAGATGTTAATAGAATGGTGGTTAGGAAAGGAATGATACAATTATTCCCTTCCTGCTGCTTTCTTGACCAAGGAGGCAGCCCTTGGGGGGATGCAGATCATAAAAGAATATGGATTTATATAAAAAAGGAATATACATAGATGCCCCAAACAACTTCATTATAACAACTACATTAAAATTTTTTGTTAAGTCTTCAAAAGAGTGTAAATCATTAAAAAGAGCCTGGTGCGGTGACTCATGCCTGTAATCCCAGTGACTTGGGAGGCAGGCAAAAGCAGGAGGATGGAAAGTTCGAGGCCAGAGGCAGCCTGCCTATTTTAGCAAGACCCTGTCTCAAGATAAAATTAAAAAATGGTCTGAGGGTGCATCCCTGTTGTAGAACACTTGCAAAGTATGTGTGAGACCCTGGGCTCAATCCCTAAGTATCACCAAACAAACAAACAAACAAAAAGCAGAAAGCAAGCAAGCCAGAAAGAACTATTAGAGGGTTTTATATCTAAAAGAGTTACTTGCATGTGTGAAAAATACTGATATCTTAAAAATTCTTCATTAAAATTGATACTAGTAATTCTGGTTTTCACTTTCCAACCAACCCTAAAGAGTTTTTAAAGTTTATTTATATTTTAAAATATTTTCCTTAAAATTATGAGATTTTCTTAGCTCAGGCCACTATATGAAGCTCTATTGAGAAGTTATTAAGTTCCTGGAATGGGCCTATACTATGAAAATTTGAATAACATCTATAAGAAAAGGAGTCAGTAAACATTTGATAATAATGTAAAAGATGGTTCCATGATGTCTAGCCTGGGAAGAAAGTTAGTAAAAGTGACTAAATCAGTGTAAGTAAGAAAAAAATAGAAAAATATAATTATTTTAGTTTGTGGACAAATGACCATTACCAGATCTCTAACTGTAGATGTTTAATGGCAGTGGGAAGCATTTCAGACATAAGTCAGAATTAGGAGTAGAGAAGCCAGTTTAGTGGGCATCTACATTCTTTTGAAGTTTGTAATAGGTAATTTACTGTGATTTTTCTCACTCCCTAACCTCTGCCCAGCAATGTCTAATCAATTTCTTCTCTTAAGAGTTTGTCTTTTTCTCTAACATTCTGCATCATAACTTTTGTAGCTGTATGCAACACGAGGGGTTGGGAAGATAGAAAAAAAGTTTCTGCTTATTTCCACAACTCTCATCTAAGTATCAGAAACATAACAGGGGTGGAGAAATGATAGTTGGCAGAGGTGCTAGAATGACAAGCCACCTGATGAATTATGCAAACAGAAACCCTTTTGTAACATGAGCTATGTTTCCTTGTTAAATTGTGCCTGATGTTTGACACCCTCTGGTGCTACTGTTAGATCACAGCTATCTTAACATCTCAATTCCTTTATGAACTACATGAAAATCCACTAAAAGCATTCTCTGATAGTATGATCAGTCCCTGGAAACATAGCTGAGCTTTAATCAAGGAAAGTATGAAGGAAAGAATTTCTGGTATCTTGCTTAATCGACAAAGGTAACATCCCCTTCTTCAAATATGTTCTAGATGATGTTGAGTAGGTTTAAAGAGATTTATAACAAAATAGGACTGGTATGGCAGCATAGAATCTATTAGCTCATTCTTTCGTATTTCTCAGCAGAGATCTTTATGTGGTTAAGTGTTAGATTAGGGACACTTCATCAGTTAGAAAAATGTCTTTGTTATAATATTTCCTGATACAAATTTAATTTGCATGGGTGCTCAATGATTATGGGAAATATAGATACATACTCCTTTGTTCTTGCCTCAGAAAATTAAAAACAAAATCTAGTCGACATACTTTAACACTGAGCAGAAAAGTTCAAGTTAAAAGAATGAAGATCTTTCCACGAATGCACATCTGGACTGGGTTTCTTTAGCTTTGAGCAGGCATGTGTGATGAAAACAGTAAGTCACTGTGGTGTTTCTGGAGTGAAGGCCTGGAACGCTGTGCAGAAGGAGAAGCATGTTGCACTGTTGGGAGATTTTACCTCACTGCATTGCCATTTATATAACTTTGATTATGGTACTTCCTTTTCCAAATGACAGCAGTTATTTCTTGCCTAAAAGAACTATGGTTAGCTTGAGAATGAAATAACTCTTAATCCACATGCTTTTATTTCTTTTACTCTTCCTTTATCCTACTTAATCATCCTCCCATGAAAAATTTCAACATCTTAGGTTTACTGTCTCTTATACTTTAATCCACAACTCTTTAGTGAGTTCCTAACATTTCCACAAAACAACAAGAACATAGATCACAAACAGAATACAAGCAACTACATTTCAGATAATTAGAAGTTGATGGCCACCTATGTGAGAAGACAATGTTAAAATAAGGATTGCAGAGCCTTTAAAATGCCTGATTCTGTGTTAATGTTGTTGTTGTTGTTGTTGTTGCTGTTGTTGTTGTTGTTGTTAAGTGCTGTCCAGTCGGTGTCTGACTCACAGCAACCTTATGTACAACAGATGAAACACTATTGGCATGCTTCTCTGCTATTCATAGAGTTTTCAATGGCTGTTTTTTGGGAGTGGGTTGCCAGGTCCTTCTCCTGTGTTAATGATAGCATGATATAAGTACACACCTGATAATCCCAATTACAGTGTCCATCTCCTCTTCTCTAACACAGACTATAACCTCTGTACAGCACCCAACACTTCAGCCATTGGTAACTTACTAAAATATTCTGTGATTTTAGCCATAGGAAGCATCTATAAGAATGAACTGTTAGTTTGTTGGCCACTTAACTTTATATCAAATTCAACATATATAAAGATTAGACATCAAATAGGGAGTTATATACAATATTGGAAGTCACAGTTCTTTTGAGTTGAATGCTGCAGTTGCTGAGTGGTGAGAAGTCTTTGCAGGGTCTTTCCTGAGTTTTCTTTTCACTCTTATTTTCACCTGGGTAGAAAGAACGTGCTCCATGATCACTGCAGAGTTTAATATGCAACAACTAAGAACTCAGCATGTTCTGTGGTAGGAAGAATAATGTCCCCTCCACACAAATTGGCCCTCTCCTAAATCTTGGATACTAAGAATATGGTATTTTATATGGACAAAGGGATTTTGCAGAGGTGATTAACTTTGAAATGAGGTGATTAACTTGATTGTCCAGGTGGGGCTGATCTAATCACCAGAGTCCTTAAAAGCAGAGAAACTTTCTAGGCTGAAGTCAGAGAGCTGGAAAGAAAGGGGAGCAGGAGGATGTGGGAAGCCTTTGGACACTGCAAATCAAGGGAATGGAGTATTGGTCAGTTGAAACTGGTTTAAAATTTCCTAATAATGTATACAACCATCTAATGGACTGCTCATTTAAGATGCATATTTCTCCAGCAGTGTTTATTAAATGTAGTGTGGGGCCTTAAATCTGCAATTTAACTCCATTTATACAACAACTCCTCAAGAGGGACTCAAAAGGCCATTTTTGCTTGAATTTATCAAACTTAAGTTGCTGTATTTAACATGTAATTTACTAGTCTTATTTTTCATCTTCATCGGAATCAACCTTTCCAGAATCAGGGTAAAGTAATACACACCACACACACACACACACACACACACACACACACACACACACACACACACACTATTATCTATCTGTCTATAATTTTGAGTGCTTTAAAGTAGCTGGCTTGATGGCCTCTCTTTAGAAAATTCACAAATTTTGAACTTCAGTTTTTGGCAACTGGATCAGGGATACATGATCAGTAAAATGAAGAATGTTCTCTTCTGGGACATTTATCACATGCTCTTATGAGTTTCATGAATGTTTTTCTTGCTAAACTGTAAGTTTCATTGTGACAGACACATGGGCATACTATATCACATTAGCAGCCCTACCAGCTGGTAAATACCAGTTACATTTAAGGAAAATGGAAAGTGTAGTTAGTGGTAGGAGAGATACAGGGCAAGGATGGATTGGAGAAATCTTTAGGAATTAAAAAGAGCAGATTTACCAATATAATTTGAGAATGCAGAGAAATATTCTCGATCTTTAAGCTAGGTTTTTGGGTAAATGTAATGTTCCAGACCAAGCACATTTGGTGGAAGATTAATTTTGGAAATCATATTTTGAAATGTTTACAACATGGTTGGGAGATGGACCTGGCAACCCATTCCCAAAAATCAATCCACCACTGAAAACCCTATGAACAGCAGAGAAGAGCTGACAATAGTGTTTCGCCTGTTGTACATAGGGTTGCTATGAGCTGGATACCAGACTTGATGGTACCTAACAACAACAACAACATGGTAGAAAATGAGGGAGTAGCTACAGATGTATATAGACCTACAATACTGCAGTGTGATGAATGGGATAATGGCCCCCAAAGATTACAAGTTTTAATTTCCAGAACCTGTGATGTTTTGATGATAAGTTGGACCTTGTATATGTAATTAGAGGCAAGGAGCTTACCATGGGGAGAGTGACCAGAGTTATGCAGGTGAGCCAAATCTAATCACCTGTGACCTTTAGAGAAAAGAGTTTTTGCTAGACAAAGAATCAGATGGCAGCATGAGAATGATGGAACCTGCTGTTTCTGGCTTTGAAGGTGGAAACAGGTGATCTTGAGCCAAGGAATGGAAGCCTCTAGAATAGACTAGAAACAGCAATAGAAATCCAATATGCAAACCCCTTCCCACATCCCAAAGCTTATGCCACTTATGGGGACAATTTCTTTGGGCCGCATTCTCTGGAGCCAAGAAAAGAATTTCTCCTTCAATATCCTGTCTGCAAGACATTTTCCTAGTTATTCTTTGATCTGGACTCACTGACAGATCCTGACAAAGCTATTGAGTAAACTGTCATGGTGAGGTGTGCTTTGGGACACAATAGAAAATAGGAGACCTTTTGACTCAGGTTCATCACAGAGTGAAAGCTACATTTGTTGAGAGAAATTCACACTTTGTGCCCTAGTTCCCATTCTCAACATCTAGCAGTTTGGGGTTTCCCCATCACTGTGGAAATAGCCGAAGTCTTCCTGACAAGGTAGGTGATCTGCATCTGTGGGAAACTGGGCCTGGTGCATCTCTGAGCAGAGGTATGTTTAGAACCAACTTTGTAGGTTGTACATCTTTTTTCTATCATTTCTTTTACTCTTCTGTCCCTCTCTCCTTTTTTTTTTTTTTTTTGTGTGTGTGTGTGTGTGTGTGTGTGTGTGTGATATTGTAGGTTGAACCCAGGGCCTCTGGTCTCAAACTTGCAATCCTCCTGCTTCTGGCTCCCAAGTTGCTGGGATTATAGGTGTGCGGCACTGCACTGGACTCTTTTTTTTTTTTCCTCAGAACTGAGGAGTTGAACCTCGCAAGTGACCTACCACTGAGTTGCAACCCCAACCCCTTTCTTATTGTTTTGAGACAGTCTCACTAAATTGTGCAGAGTGCCTTAGGCCTCAAACTCACGATCTTCCTGCATTAGCCTCCTGAGTTGCTAGGATTATAGGTGTGTACTATGGCATCCCCCTCTCTGATCCCTCTTGTTCAACACTGAAGTCTAATCTCAAGTGTGGAGAATCAGAAAAGGGCCTGCCTGTCTACCTTGACAAAGAACCAAAAGGAGTACCACCAAGACTTCCATGATGGTGGCTGTAATGGGTGCTAGTTCAAAACAGCTGTGACCAGTGACATGGTCTGAGGTTTTTCTCATGATTAAAATGGGGTTAAGGAATTAGGAGCAGATGTGATTTCAAGTCAAGGAGAGTGAATACTATCGCATGTGTTATCATTCTGGATGTTACTCTTGATCAATTGGCTAAGGCAATGTTGTTGGTTTTCTCCACTGTAAAGTTACTTTTCCTACCTTCTTTCTATAGAGTATCTTTGGAAGAAAATTAACTACATACAGTTCGCAGTAAGGAGTGGGAAGTTACATTCTACCTCCTTCAATGTGGAGTATCTACAAAAGTTCCTGGGAATTCAACTTGGAAGTTTTGCCTATTCTCTATTTATTCAATCATTTATAGCAGTATGAACTGATGGGTATTTCTAAGTTTGATTATAGCTAATACTACTTTATTTTGTTGCTCAAATTATTCTAGCTTTGGCCATTGGCTATTCTGTTGGCTCCTATGTCCTTTTAACATACTGCCATCAATACAATTTTTTGTCTTGACTACTTTCTAGACTCATCTTGTATATTTCCTGTCCCAGAATCATTTAATTTTTTTTATTCAAATTGCATCTCATGATTAATATTTTAGATTTATTAAGATTTTAGGGAAACTGAAGAAAATTGAACTGTTATTTTGAGAAATGACTTTAGGAATAAATATTTCAACTCTTGAAAATGCAGAACAAAAATATCTATAAACATTGGTTTGTGCGAATCCGTTCCTCTAAGCAATTTTTGTTCCAGTGCTTTTAACTTCTATAATATATTTCCTTTTTGTTTTCTGTAATGACCACCAATTCGTTCTGTCATTCTGCTTTATTTCCCTTCATGTGAAATAGCCACTCATACAGTACTTTGCTCAATGTTTATACAAAAGAAGGGTTTTATTCCAATTCATCAGAAAAAAGCTGATTATATACCTCACTTTTTAAAGAACACATTCTTTGAACTTTTCATAAGAAGCATGCTATAAAGTGTCTTTAGATATAATAGCATGGTTTCCTTTTTAATGTCCTAATTCTTTTATGCCCCACCCTTTCACAAATCTCCTTTTGGATTGCATAAATCATTGTATGTGAGAAAGTTGGAGTTGAGTGCCATGGCACATTCCTGTAATCCCAGTGACTCAGGAGGTTGAGGCAGGAGGATTGGGAGTTTGAGGCCAGAGGAAGAGTGTACAAATTAGTGGGACTGTGTCTCAAAATAAAACCTAAAGAGGCTGAGGGTGCAGCTCAGTGACAGAGTGTTTGCCTTGCATGTGTGAGGCCCTCAGTTCAATGTCCCAGTAAAAAACAAATAAAACAAAAAACAACAAACAAAACCTTGGTGAGAAAGCCATAACATAGTCTGTCGACCAACATTTAAGTTTACTAGGGAAAACTAGAAGCACAAACATCCTATATAAAAATGACAACACATATGATTATGAGAGGAGTGGTAGAATAGGGGGAAAAAGAGTAGAACGTGAAGCACAATTTGTATTCAATATATATTCACTTGAGAAGTAGAACAATTCGCATTCCATTGTCCTTGATTTCAGCAGATCATACAGATGATTTCTGCTAAGATCAAGACCTGAAACAAAATAATGTTCAATAAGACATAAGCTTTTACTTTGGAATTTACAATCTTGAGAGAATGACAAGTATAAGTAATACAAGTAATACAATGTAACCACTAGCAAAAATAAATAAAAAGGGTTTGAGGAATTCCAAAGAAGGAGAAAGATTGGATCTGACTAGGAAAATCAGGCTGGGCTTTGTGGAGGAGGAAGCATTTGAGTTTGACTTGAAGGACTGCTAAGACTTTAACAGGGAGAGGGAATACAAAAAAGCTAGAGGTGAGGAACAATAGTGACATCTAAGAAACGTGAAGTAATCTATTAGAGGTTTTTGGGCAGGTTAGGAATGAGAAGTAAGTCAAAAGTTTGGTTAGATTTACATTTTTTGAAGTCCCAGAAGTTAGACAAACATTCATTGGTATTTAGGTTGGGATTTCAAATTTAGCATGCATGAGAACTGAGTGTGGAGCTAAATAAAAAGCCAAGCCCATCACTGGGTCCAACCCTTGAGACTATGATCAAGTTCACAAGGGATCCCAGGAATCTTTATTTTTAACAAGTCCCCAGGTGGTTATGTGCACATTGAAATTTGAGTGTCTAAGTACAAGATAAGAGCCTGACATTGAGTATGGCAGAAATGGATAATAAATTATAGATGTGACCGACCTGACACCCTTGCCTACAAAACCTAAATTTTTCTACACAGCTCAGTTTCTGTTCAAAAACACTACACATTTCCCTTACCCTCTTGTATGCCTCCCACCACACACCCTCCCCATCTAAGTCTTCTCTATCATTTACATGGTACTATTTTTCTATATGTACTTGAGTCCCAGTTCTGTTTAAGATAGAAATTTTTCCTGTAGCGAACTTTGTTATTATCTTGTCAGAGCAATTGCATGCAAGAGGGTAAGGGGGAACCTATATGAATAATGTACATCAAAATGCATATATGTAAATGCCACAATGAAAAGCATGTCAGAATGAATCACATTAAGGTGTACATTAAAAATGTCCAATAAAAAAAAAACACTACACATTTCTTAAGCTATGCAGTGCTAATTCTCAGAATTGCTTCCTTAAGGCAAGTGTGTAACTAAGCACTACCTTAACAGACATGGTTTGTGGTTGGATCTAACAAGTTGGGACTAAAATGAGAGAACTGGAGTGTCATTACTCTTCCTTGTTTTATTAATGTCTCCAGAGTCTAGGACAACTGCTGAGAGAGAACACAGGAAAAGGAGATGAGATCTAGTTCTTCCAGGGCAGATAGTAACTAATTCACTTCTCCTAGCATGGTTGATATCTGTGGAATGAATAGAGGAATGAATGAGCATGTGAATAAATAGGAAAAAAAAAAAAAACGAATGGCTTCTGTTGAAGGTTTTTAGGCAGTGATTCTAATAGCATCAGAAAAACTGTTACCCACAATGTCCCAATAACAAACATTTTTAAAGATCACAAAATATTATTTCAGGGAGCATTAAGGGAAAAAGCAAAATCTCTTTTCCTTTCTTATACCTCCTATTCCCTATACCTCCTATTCCCAGAAAGTCTTCCTCTGCATTAACAGTCATTGGCAGAGAAGGTATTACAGATGAAGACATTCCTGTTTGTGTCTTTAAAGCAATATTCACTTCTGGTACCATATTCTCCTATTTCATTGGAAAACTCAGCAAAAGATGACATGAAGCTCTCTCAGAAGACTCAAAGAAAAGATTAATATGACAGGGAAAACTTTGTTTGGCATAAGAAATGTATTTATGAATAAATTCTGCATAAACAGCATTTGTAAATACTCCTCCACGTAATAGGGGAGAAAGCCCTGGGTGCTATTATGAATCTGCTGAACAGTGTGCTAAATTCTAGGAAACAACTATTTTCTGGGATATTTACTAGAACATAATTATTTTAAAGATATAATGAATTATGGAGCAGTTTTATATCAGCGACAATGCCTTTCATTTAATAGCTACTGAAATAATCTCTTGAGGGAAGGATGAGGCCAATATTAAGACATAAAATAACTTTATATCATATTATTATAATGTGTTTGACTCTTGAGATTTGTCACTTAGAAGACAAATACATTCCATATGAATTTGACAAGCGTGTGTTTCAGTTTCCAAAATATAGTGTAATGTTTTAAATTGAAAAATTCAGATGGGAATCTAGCAGGTGTTTGATTTGTAGCTGAACTAATATAATTCTTCGTTATAGCAGAATGTTATTCTCAATGATTTGAAGTAGATACTATTTATTTGATTTTTACTAGGATTATAAAAATGATAGTGCTCTACTATAGGAAGAACATTGCCAACTGTAACAAAACAAATACATTTCTAACAACAATACCATTACATACATTTCATCCCATGCTGTAAATTGCTATTTAATAAAAATGATTCCACTAACACAAAGTAGCTATTGTCTGAGAGACCCTGAGTCATACTCATGTCATAGCAAACATAGTTACTAATTTCAATCATAGCTATATGGTATTTTAGAAATTCTGGTATCTAACTATAATGTAATACATGTTATTGTTGTTGTTGTTAGGTGCTGTTGAGTCATATCTGACTCATAGCGACCCTCATAGGGTTCTCAATGGCTGACTGTTTTGGAATTGCCTTGGGAGTGGATTGCCAGGCCCTTCTCCCATTTTTGGGGTGCTGGGAATTGAACTCGGGACCTCAGGACTACAGCGCAGCACTCTACCAACTGAGCTAAATCCCAGCCCCTAATGTAATACATAGAAATATATAATTGATCAGAAATAAAATTCAGACTTAAATTGGCATTGCCAATTTTGCCTTCTAGGGATAGAAGGTCAGAAGCTATATATTATATAACCTTCCACATAAAATTAAGCAGCTTTTACAATTATGTACCATGTACCATTAAACAATATACTATCATCACTGTCAATTCCATTTAAGAGGTTTCTTTGGTTGTTTTTTGTACTACTTGGAGGTTGAACCCAGGGCCTCACACATGCTAGACAAGTGCTCAACCACTGAACTTTACCCCAGCCCCCCCCCTCCCTTTTTTTTTGAGACAAGGTCTCTAAGTGTGCTGGCTGCCTCTGGCTTCAAATTCACAATCGTCTTGCCTCAGCCTCCTGAGTCACTGGGTAAGATTAATTTTTTATGCAAAAATATTTCATATTAAACCATTTCAACATTTTCTTCCAGATTACAATATTGGCATCATGGTCTTAGGCTCCTGCAAATGATAAAAGATATATGATATCTGGAAAAAAAAATCAACATTTCTGGAGACAATATTTACCACATGTTTATCATCCAAGCATATACTACATTGTGTTTTTGATAAATATTTAATAAGAATAGAATATGTATGAGATGGCCTGGTGTTTAGCTCAGTTGGTAAAGTACTGCTCTGCATTCTCTGAGGCCCTGGGTTGGATCCCTAGCACCGCAAAAATGGGAGAAGGACGTGGCAATCTACTCCTGAAGCAATCCCAAAATAATCAGCCATTGAAACCCTATGAATAGCAGAGAAACACTGGCATAGTGCTGGCCATGGCACAGTGTCAGGGGGGAGTCTTTCATTCTGTTGCACACATGGTTACTATGAGTCGGACTCGACTCAACAGCACCCAACAACATGTATGAGATTTATCAGAAATGTATTTAGAACTTGTCAGAACTTTGGAAGGCAGACAAAATGAATATAAGCATAAAATCAGATTAAATATGGCAGCTAAATGCAGACAATACTCCTGTAACTGAAGCTAAGAAGACACACTCTCTAGCACTGACAAAAAAAAAAAGTGTGCATGGAAAGATGGAGAAAAGATAAGATTTAAACAGAAAATTTCAAACTCTTCAAACATTGAATTTATAATGAATAGCAACTTACATTTGACATTTAAGTGTTTTAGTAGGACTTTTCTGACTCCAGTTGAATTTTTTAATGTGTCATATATTGGTTTGGAAATACAGTGACCTTCATCTTCTAGACAATACATCAAGTACATACCTAGAAGGACTGTGAGAAAGGTTGAAGTTATGACACTTTCTGTCTAACACAAGAAAAACTGGAAATTCCAGGGCAAAGATGACTCTTTTCTCCAAGCCGCTTCTGCCAAATGGAACTTTCATACTAATTTTACAGGGAAATGCAAGAGCACTGGATGGAACCAATCCAAGTATCAGTGTCTTAAATGGAAAAAGAAATATGTGGAGGTTTTTAGTTTATATGATTTTTTTTTCTGAAAGTCAAATAGTACTAAGTTTTATGAGAAAGTAAAAGTTTCAACCATCTTAGGAGATATTTATGTGGCAGATTTTAGTGAGTATGTTTCCTGAAAGTTGTTCACTCACCCATCTCATTCATTCATCATTTATTTCAACATTTATTCAATACTTATTATATACTAAACTCAGGAGACTCAAAGAGAATCCTTGATCTTTGGTCTAATGGCACCAGTACATTGTTTCAGCATCATTAGTGAACATAGTGGTTTTTATTTTTATTTTCAGCTTCATTTTCTATAATATTCATAAATTAATCCAGGCTGTGAGCAATGAGAACATACTCAAAATTAAAATACTGTTATTAGGCCAGTTTCTGACACATTTTTTTCTTAGAAACAAATTCTTCTGAGGCTCCAAGATGAGACAAGAGATTGACTTCCAGTAGCCTGTCCAAAAACAAGTCAGCACTGGGCAGAGTTTAGGCTCCCATGGATATTAGCCATTAAAATTAGGTTAGATTCAGCTAGGCACCATGACATACACCTGCAATTTCAGTTACTCAAGCGGATGAGGCAGGAAGATCACAGGTTCAAGGCCAGAGGCAGTCTCTGAAACTTAGCAAGACTCTGTCTCAATAAAAAAAAAAAAAGAAGCTGGGGGTGCAACTCCAGTAGAGCACATGCCTAGCAAACACAAAGCCCTGAGTTTCATCCCCTAGTACTGGAACATAAAATAAAATAAAATTAGGTTAGGTTCAGGTTGGGAAGTATCTCTTACATCAAGCCAAGGAGTAGCTGGGGTTTTATCTTGTAGAGAACTGTATGTTCTTTAGAAGGATGGCAAGATGAATGCGACTTAGATGATTGGATGTGTGCTTGAGTTCAAATGTTACATTAAGCATATACCTGTTCTAGGAAATGAACAATTGACTAAGCAACAATGGAGCTTAAATCAAAGCTACAATTCACACTTGTTCTCAGCTATTCACTCTTTTAAAAACAGTGAACATTGTTCAGAGGTATGACTGGAACGTACAAGAGTTCCCTAGAAGCAACAGGCCCCGGGTAGGTGATGGGAAAACCAACTTATTAGAAAATCTTTCTGATCATTATCAGCCTCATGAATTTCTTCCTCCAGTTTCCACTAATGTTATTATTTTAAAACCTCTTTCCTTCTGGACATAAAGGACAACCAGATTTATTTTTGGAGATCTACTTATGAGGAATAGTCTTTGGACATTCATAAAGAGTGATTTGGAATAAAAATCTGAACCTGAAATACAATTTTTGTTTTCATTAAAAACAAACTTTCCTGTAAACTTGTTTCATCAGATAACACTAAATATCAGAGGGTACACACAAATTTTACTTTGCCACAGTGTATGAAAGAGGAATGGAATTAAGTAATCAGAATTTACCATGATGATGGTAACAACTTAGTTTTACAGATAACAGTCTGAATGTTACTCATCTCTCATCTCAGAATGCTCTCATAGGGTTTGCATATGTCCTGTGAGTCATGCCACCACCTTTGGCCCTGGGAAATTGCCCTCTCTTGGTTGTCTGCACCTCCAGTGCTTCAAACATAATGTGGAGAAATGGAGAAAAGGCTCAGTTAAGCTGTGAAGTTGTCCTAAAGTTATTGCTTTCAAGTCCACTGTCTTTTCTGTGAAGACAGAATGCTTCATGAACTCAAGATGATCATAGTTCAGGTACAAATAGCAAAGACTCTTTTTCCTAGCAATTGCTTGTTATGATTTTCATGTCTCAAATGTCCCAGTTCAACATTGGCTTGAGATCTAGAAACTGAGATGCTAAGATATCACACTATCTCTTCAAACAGACTGAGAATAATTTTATAACTCACACTAATCTTGGCTACTAAAAGATTTTGACAGAGGATTAAGCTTTAGAAAGTGGAAGTAACATTTAGATTTTCCTTTAGATGTGGCACTAATCCTATGAACTATGAGACTATTTCTTGTGAATATTTTACTTTTCATTTAGTATTTATTTTCCCAAATATTTTCACCCATATTTCCTGAAAATTTAGATATTTAGATTGAAGGTATTTATTTTTCTCTTTTTTCATGTTTCTATGTTTTACAATCAAATTTGGCTTGACTAACGGAAAATTATTGCAAAAGCAAGAGAAAATTCACTTTGTTTTATTAGCTATATCTTTCTACTCTATCACTCAATCCCACCAACTGAGGGATTTCAGAAAAATCTTTGAAGGATGTAAGTTTTATATAAGATAGTTCATCCTTAAAGCAGTGTTGTCAGGGACCACATTGTCCCTAATAGAGACAAGGTGAGTGAGAGGCACTGGTTCCCAGGAGGCAAAATTTTAGGTATTAAGTGGCTTGTGACCTCCAAATAACTTATATATTATACATCTGTACATAAATACAGTTGTATAGCATATCTTGGGTATTACAATTCCATAGGGGCTTAGAATTAAGAAAAAGCAGCCTAAAAAGACTCCTATGAAGGGGGAGCAGTAATAAAGAGGCTGAGGAACACTTCTTTGGTTTTTGTTTGTTTTGCAGTACTGGCGGGTTGAGGCCAGGGACTCACATATACTTTGCAAGTGCTCTATCACTGGGCTTCACCCCCAGCTCATTTTTAATTTTTTTTTTTAAACAGGGTCTTTGAAACAGTTCTAGCCTGGAACTCGCAATCCACCTGCCTCAGCCTTCCAAGTCACTGGAAGTACAGGCATGTGCCACCACACCTGGCTAGGAACATTGTTTTAAAGACTGTAGCTTCTTGTTCTCTTCTAAAATGATTCACTGTGTACAAATAAATGCTTTCCCAATATTTCTGGCTCCTACTCTCTCTGCAAAGAAATAAGCAATGTTATGGCTCCAAACCTAAATCTAGAAGAGACATTTGAGCCTTCTGTCAGTTTTCCTAATTTTGTGTTGCTATATTGTTTTTATATTAGGAATTTAAGTTTAATGATTTTCTTTTGACTACAAGTATTTTTTCAGTAATACTTTTCTCTTTGCTAATTTAAGTATAGTCTGCAAACGTAGCAGTGTGGTGTCCAATCTCATCAGATCTTGGAAGCTAAGTAGGGTTGGGCCTGGTTAGTAGTTGGATTGGAGTCCACCTGGGAACACCAGATATTGTAGGCTTGGGAGAAGGACCTGGCAACCCACTCCCCAAAAATCAATCTGCCTTTGAAAACTCTATGAATAGCAGAGAAGCACTGACAATACTGTTTTCACCTGTTGTACGTAGGATCACTATGATTCAGGCTCTGACTCCATGGCACCTAACAACAACAATAGCAATTTAAGTATAATTGGAAAATATCTTGTTTGATTATTAAACATCCTGTTTTATCTCTTGATAACTAAACCCTCTTATTTCATTACTATTATATTGTTCTTTGCCCTACAACTCTTTTTTTTTTTTCTGTTTTCTTTTTTCTTTTTTTTTCCCCCCCCAGTACTTGGGAGTTGAACCCAGGGCTGTGCTAGGCAAATGGTCTACTACTAGCCTCCAGCTCCCAGCCCGTTTTATTTTTTATCTTGAGTCAGGCTCTCCCTAAATTATGCAGCCTATCCTGGCCTTGGACCTGTGATCCTTCTGCCTTGCCTCCTGAGTTCCTGGGATTACAGGCTTAAAGCTCCTTATTTCTAAATGCATTTTCATCTTTATTTTATAAAATATAGAAATGAAAAGGAAAAACTGTAAACATATTAATAATTGGAACTTGGAAATGTATGTAGTATGAACCTAGGAAAATTAGAAATCATCAAAAGGGAAAGGGACTGCACAAAATTCGACAATCTAGGCATCAGTGAGCTAAAATGGACTGGCAGGGGCCATTTTGAATCAGATAATCACAAGATCTACTATGCTGGGAATGACAGATTAAAGAAAAATGGGAGTGTATTTGTCATCAAAAAAGACTTCCCAAGATCTAACCTGAAGTACAATGCTGTCAGTCATAGAATAATATCCACATACCAACAAGGAAGGCCAGTTAACATGATGGTTATTCAAATTTACGCACTTAACATGAAGGCCACAAGTGAAGATAGGATTTTTACAAGCTTCTGCCATATGATATAGATCAATCATGAAATCAGGATGCACTAATAATAACTGGTGACTGGAATGCAAAAGTTGGAAACAAGGCTCAGCAGTTGGAAAATATGGCTGTGGTAACAGAAGCAATGCTGGAGATCACATGTTAGAATTTTATCAGACCAACAAGCTTTCCATTGCAAATACATTTTTTCACCAACATAAATGGTCACGATACACATGGAATTCACCAGACAGAACATACAGCAACCAAATTGACTCCATTTGTGGAAAAAGAAGATGGAAAACTCAATAGCAACAGTCAGGACAAGACCAGATGCTGACTGTGGATTAGACCATCAACTGCTCATATGCAGGTTCAAACTGAAACTGAAGAAAATTAGAAAAAGTATACTAGAGCCAAGGTATGACCTTGAATATATCCCACCAGATTTAGTGACCACCTCAAGAACAGTTCTGATTTGTTAGATACTGATGACTGGAGACCAGACAAATTGTGGCATGACATCAAAGACATCATTCATGAGGAAAGCAAAAGATTATTAAAAAGACAGGAAACAAAACAAAGACTAAATGTCAAAAGAGACTGAAACTTACCCTTGAATGTCAAGCAGCTAAAGTAAAAAGAAGACATGATGAAGTTAAAGAACTTAACAGATTTCAAAGGGTAGTTCAAGAGACTAAATCAAATATTACAATGACATGTGTAAAGAGCTAGAGATAGAAACCAAAAGGGAAGAACATGCTCTGTTTTTCTCAAGCTTAAAGAATTGAAGAAAAAAATTTTCAAGTCTTAAGTGGCAATAGACAAGGATTCTACAGGGAAAATATTAAACTATGCAGGAAACATCAAAGGAAGATGGAAGGAGTACACAGGGTCATCATACCAAAGAGAACTGGTAGATGACCAATCATTTCAAGAGGTTGCATAAGATCAGGTACCAATGGTATTGAAGGAAGAAGTGGAAGCTGCCTTGAAGGAATTTTCAAAACACAAGGTTCCAGGAATTGATGGCATACCAATTGAGATGTTTCAACAAACAGATGCAGCACTGGAGTTGCCCACTTGTTTATGTCAAGAGTTTTGGAAAACAGCTTCCTAGCTAACTGACTGGAAGAGATCCACATTTGTGCCTATTCCCAAGAAAGGGCTTCCATTCTACTGTGGAAATTATCAAACCATATAGTTAATATCACGTGCGAGTGAAATTTTGCTAAAGATCATTCAAAAGTGACTGCAGCAGTATATTGAAAATGAACTTCACAAAAATGAAGCCAGATTCAGAAGAGGGCATGGAACAAGGGACATCATTACTGATGTCAGATGGATATTAGCTGAAAGTAGAGAATACCAGAAAAATGTCTGTTTTATTGATAATGCAAAGGAATTTGTGTGGATTCTAACAAATTATGGATAACATTGAGAAGAATGGGAAAACCACAGAACCTAATTTTATTCATGAGGAATCTATACAGGAGACAGTCATTCACAAAGCACAATGAAACACTGCATGATTTAAAGTCAAGAAAGGCGCATGTCAGGGCCTTATCCCTTCACTGTACCTCTTCAATCTCTATGCTGAACAAATAATCCAAGAAGCCGGGCTTTTTGAAAAAGAACACAGCATCAGGATTGGCGGAAGACTCACTAACAACCTGCATTATTCAGATGACATAACTCTGCTTACTGAAAGAGTATTTGAAAGCTTTACTGATGAAGATCAAAGAACACAGCCTTCAGTATGTATTGCACCTTAACATCAACAAAACAATAACCCTTACAACTGGATCAGTGTACAACTTCGTGATAAATGGAAGAATGTTTGAGATTGTCCAAGATTTTGCTTTCCTTGGTTCTACGATCAACACCCATGGAAGCAGCAGTCAAAAAATCAAAGGATGCATTACACTGGGGAAAGCTGTTGCAAGTGACCTCTTTAAAGTATTGAAAAGTAAAAACATCACGTAGAAGACAAAGGTGTGCCTGACTCATGCCATGGTATTTTCAGTTGTATCATATGTTTGTGCAAGTAGAACATTGAGTAAGGGAGACAAGAGATAAATTGATGCTTTTGAATTATGGTGTTGGAGATGAATATTGAATATATAACGGACAGCTGAAACAACCAATAGATCTGTCCTAGAAGAAGTGCAACCAGAGTGCTCCTGGGAAGTAAGGATGGCTACACTATATCTTATGTATTTTTGACATGTTGTCAGGACAGACCAATTCCTGGAGAAGGACATCATGTTTGGAAAAGTGGCATGTCAATGACAAAAAAGACTTTCAACTAGATGGATTGATACAGTGTCTGCAACAATTAGCTTAAAACTAAAAAGATATTGTGCCTGGCACAGAATCAGGAAGTGTTTTGTTCTGTTGTACATAGGGTTACTATGAGTCAGACTCAACTCATCGGAACCTCACAACAACAACATATACATATATGTAAATTAAGGTGCATATGGATTAAAGAGTCTGCTTAAATCTTCAATTAAATGTGCATATTGCAAGACTAGATACTATTACTTGTTTTGGACACATGTATTTATCCCATGTGTTCTTTTTCAGGAAACATATTTCTAGTAAGATTTTTCCTTTTATCAAACTGTTTTTTCATAGTTCCTTGCAGGCTCTTCTTTGAGGTATACAGTGTATAGAAGATATGATCACTGTTCATAAAGGGGGAGACAAAAATCAAATGTGGACTGATAAGTTATTATATCAAGTTGTCATGGACTTAGAAGTATTTATATACCAATAACTTCCAAATCTTTTCTTCCAGACTTTAGAACTGGAGTCCAAAGTCTACATTCCTAAGGCCAAATTCAGCAGCAGCTTGTCTTTGTATATATAAAAAAAAGTTTCATTGGAACACAGCTATGCCTATTCTTTTGCACATCCTCTGTGGTCACACATAGGCAGAGTAGTTGCAACAGAAAACATCTCGCCCACAAAGCCTAAAACATTCCCTATCTGGACCTTTATTTGAAAAGTTTGCTGATCCCTGCTTTACCCATATATGCCCTTCTCTTTCTGCTTCAATGTCTAAAAAGCATGCAAAACCTAAAAGATTCAAAACTAGACTGTCATCTTTCCTCTAAAACCTGCTTGATCCAAAGTCTTACCCATCCATGCTGAGGACAATTTCATCTTTTCTCTGTTCAAGTTAAAAATTTTGGAGTCATTTCTTCACTCCTGAGTTTCTCTCACTTTCCAAATCCAGTCAATCACATCCTCCTATTCATTCTCTTTTCAACATATCCAGAGTCCTGAATCTTCTCAGTGCTCCAATGCTAACTCTCTGGCTTGAACTACTGCCATATGGTAACTGGAATCTGCCATTGTCTCCTTCTTGGGCTCCCTGCTTTTTATATATTGCCCTTACAGTTATTTTTCAACACAAATAAAGAGGAATCTAGATAAAGTGGAAAGCAGACAATAGCTCTTCTCTATTCCAAACTGTTGGCTTCTAATTTCCCTTGAAATAATAGCAAAAGTGCTTGTAATGGTCCACAAATCCCTACTCAATCTGCCTCATTGCCATCACATATTATGCTTCTCCACCCTCCTTGTTACTCACTGTAATCCAGCCTCTGTAGCCTCCTTGCTGTTGCACAGAGACATCTCTCCTGGGTCAGGACTTTGCATTAGCTGTGCTTTCTACATGGCATCTCCATCCCTTTGATATCCACATGGCTCACTGCTTTACTTTTTCCCATGTCTTTAGTTAAGAAGGCCTTGGTCACCTGATTTACAATTGGAAACTTCTATTCCTCCAACATCTCCTCCCAAGTCCTGATAGCCCTTATCTTGCTCTATTTTCTCCACAGCGCTTATGTACCAGGCCTTTTGATTTACATATATATCATGTCTACTGTTTAGTTTTTGCTTCTACCTGTTAGAATGTAAACTCTTCAAGACAGATTTTGGGAATTCTTTTAAACTTATTTATCCTAAGCACACAGAAGAGTGCCTGACTCAATGGGCCTATGGAAATATTTTGAGAATGGAAAATAAATGAATATTGATTTCAAATTATTCAATGCAAAGGATAACAAAAACAAATTTGTTCAGTTAATAAGTTTTCTTTAAGACATTTGTATGTATAAATGCGCATGTATCTATGATCTTTTAGATATTTTTCCTGTCCCGTAATACTACAATTATTGAAAATGTCTTCAAATTACAGTAGCATTTTCCTACATAAGACCACTCCAACTGTGTCCCTGAGATCATTGCTTACTCAGCGTTTTTTATAAATTCTCATCACATGGCCCATTATTCTCAGAGTTCCTGATGCTCTATGGTCATCTATAAGCTATTTTATCCTTCTAAATCCACAGCTTCTGTGTTCCTCAGTGAAATTACTATTTTATTAATATACTTGCCATACATTTGATCCTATCTAAACTTCCAATAACTTCCCTCACAAAAACTTCATGTCTTAGCCAGATCCAGGGGTGCACACCTATAATCCCAACAACTCCAGAGGCAGAAGGGAGAGGATCATAAGTTCTAGACCAGAGGCAATCTTTGTAATTTAGTGAGACCTTGTCTCAAGCTAAAAAAATTAAAAGGGCCAGAAGTGCAGCTCAGTGGTAGAGAACTTGTAAAGTATGCACAAGACCCTGGGTTCAACTCCCAACACCGTTAAAAAAAAATCCTCATCCAGGTTCTTTCAAAAGCAGAGCCAGAGGCAAGGATCACAATGCTAATCATTTGTTGAGGTGCAATTGTGGGGCAGTGACATGGTAAAAGAAAGAAAGAAAAAAGAAAGAAAAAGAAAGACAAGGAAAGAGCAATGCAATGCAATGGGCTGTTCCACAAAGGTGCTATTCTCAACCATCTGTGAAAAGAAACAGATGCAAAAAGCCTCAGTAAGTATGTTGTACCATGCAGGAATTTCTTTGCTAGGATTTCAAGAAAAGGTCATAATTCAAAGCAGCCAAATGAAAGGAGGAAGAAAGGGAATTGTGTCTGCCTAGCACCTTCTGACTCTCACATTCCATTGGTCAAAGTTTGCCCACAGTTAATTTTCCTGCACATCTTCATTGCATTGTCTGGCTACACAGGAAGCAGGAGAGGGGACTGGGCAAGGGTGAGCTCAGCATGTGGGAACGAGGACCACCCAGCCCCCATATTTTAAATCTGACTCAAGTCAACACTGAAAATCACAGGTAGTCCTCAAGGAGGATGGATTCTTCAGAAATAGGCCATTGAAAGAATCTGAGAGGGTGCACAGTTTATGTACAAATCACTAACTCCAGTTATCAGCTTTATTCGACTTCAAGTTATCCTCAGCAAAGCATCTTTTGAACTTTACTCATTTCCTCCAAGTTCTGTAACTCTTTGGTCATAACCTTCTGAATATGTTCTTTCTCATTTCCAGTCAACATGCTTCTAAACCTGACCAGGCCTTTGGGGCTCCATGATCTCTCACCCTATCTGCTCCCTTTGGTCTTCCTTGCATTATTACCCACAGCTAGCCCCTCTAGACTTGCTTCTGTTTGGAGGTTTAGCCTACAGTTCAGGAAAGAACTCACACTTATCTACTCTGTTCCTAATTCTTAGTTACCAAATTTAATGTACAATGTTACCAAAGCATACAATCTAATGCCATGTAAATTCATGCTACTTGAAATAGAGCCATCTCTTCACTGCTATCCTATAATTATTTTATTCATCCTAATGGACATTTTATAACATGTTCGTCAGCTATGATCACAAATATTTTCTCAATCTACAAGTTTCAGTTTGTTGTTTCACTTCTTCACTTTTTTAAATGGTAGCAACACTTAACATGAGAACTACCCTCTTATCAAAGTTTTAAGCATACAATACAGTATTGTTAACTATACAGGTAATGTCATACAGCAGATACTAGGACTTATTCATCTTGCATTTGTTGAGACATTTGGCCCATTGATTATCAAATCCCCATTTCCTCCTCCCCCATTTTCTTAAGGAATTATATTTACAGATTTAGCTAAGAACATTGAAAATGGACCACCCCTGCATAGAAATCTTGTGTAAATGTGTGCTTTTTCTAAGAGAGTAATGCTTTTATGCATGACCTGATTCCATTCTGAATTGCCTCCTACAGAAACTTGCTTCAACTGACATGCTTATTCTCCCACCTACCTTTATCCATTTTCTCAAGCTGCTCACTAGGGTCTTTTCCATCCTGAAGCTGAAACACACAAAAGAGAAGTGAAACAAAGCCATTAGTCACTCTTTCGTTTCATTTTTTTGTCAGTTACAATCTAATACAGATTTAATTACAAGGCAAAGTATTTCCAGAAAGAGCATCAGTTTTTAGACATACTTAGAGAAGATATAGTCAGAGAATGGAAAAATATAGAAGTACAGACTTTAACTTTTACTACATGAATTCTTTCACATGACTAACTCCAACATAGCACATTCAGGGGTTAACAGTAAAAGTGATTTGAGTAAGTGTCTAGAATTTGACCAGGAAGTCTAGTTTGGTAAAAAATTTCATATTCCTTTAGGAGACAAAAACTTAGTTAAGATGAAACCTTATCCCTTTGTAATTATAGTATTTTCCTTATACTTGATAAATTCATACTGCAGTTCAATAAAACATGTAACCTGCTTGAAAAGTTTGTCTTGTTCTTCCCAGAAACCCCAATTTTGTTGTTTGTTAAGTGCCACCAAGTTGTTTCCAACTCATAGTGACCGTTATGGGGCTTTCAATGGCTGATGGTTTCAGGATTGCCTAGGGAGTGGATTGCCATGTCCTTCTCCCATTTTTGTGGTCCTGAGAATCAAACTCAGGACCTCAGACTGCAGAGCAGCACTCTACTAACTGAGCTAAATCCCAGCCCAAACCCTAATTATAGAAGTGATAAATGCTTTCATACCCTTTAATATATATCATATATTTCCTGATTTATAATTACTTATGTAAAAATAATAATGGAACACTTTAAGAACCATGCCATGATGATTTCTATGTACCCACTCCCAAGTGAAATTATCATAATTGGTGAAAATTATTTTTTAGAATTAAAATCTAATATTTATGGTCAATTGATTATTTAAGTTGTTATTTAATTAGCATATAGTATAATAAAGTTCATTATGAGATTATCATATGGTAGATACGTGAAATTTTGCATCAGTCAAAACCCATAGAAACTGGGTGTAGTATCAACTACCTGTAATTCTTAACTGACTCAGGAAGTGGAGGTAGGAGGATTGCAAGTTCAATGGCAGAGGCTATCTGTGTAACTTAGCATGACCATGTCTTAAAAAATAAAAAATGGGCTAGGGTGCAGCCCAATGGTAGAGCACTTGCAAAGTACTTGCAAGGCCCTGAGTTTACTTCCCAAGTACCACAAACAAAATAAAAAATAAAATAGAACTATATAACACAAAGAACCCTAAGGTAAGTTCTGAACTTCAATTAATAATGTGTTAACATTGACTCATAAATTCTATCATAATTGTTGTTAGGTGCTATCCAGTCAGTGTCCGACTCATAGTGACCCTATGTACAACAGATGAAACACTATTGTCATGCTTCTCTGCTGTTCATGGGTTTTCGATGGCTGATTTTTTGGAGGGAGTAGGTTGCCGGGTCCTTCTCCCAATCCTACAGCACCTGGTGTTCCCAGGCAGTCTCCTATCCAAGTACTAACAAGGTACGACCCTGCTTAGCTTCCAAGATCTGATGGGATAAGACACTACATAGTGGTATAGCTGCAGGCAACAAAATATATTACATTAAAGTAAGATACAAGTAGGACTAAGGTTTAGCTAAGTTGGTAGAGTGCTGCTCTGTGCTCTCTGAGGCCCTGGGTTCAATCTCCAGCACTACAAAAATGGGAGAAGGACCGACCTGTCAGCCCATTCCCAAAGCACTTACAAAGTATGTGCAAGGCCCTATATTCAACCCCCAAGTACAAACACACACAACAACGACAACAACAATATAAAACTAAAGTGATAAATTCTTAAAATTTAGGATTAATCTTCGTGACTTTGGGTTCAGCAATGATTTCTATTTATGTCAATAAATGCACAAGTGACAGAATGAGAAAATAAACAACGTGGACATTTAACTTCAAATGATACTACTGAAATAAAAATTATCTCACAGAATGGGTTTGCCTATTAGGGACTTGTATCCTGAATATGTGATAACTCAAAAATCATCAATCAAAAAACAACCCAATTAAAAATGGGCAAAGGATAAGAATAGACATCTCTGTAAGGAAAATAAACACACAGACCACAAACACATGAAAATAATGGTAAACCTCATTAAGCATTAGAGCAACGCAAAGCACAACTACTATGAGATACTACTTTGGCCTACTCCATGGCCATTATTATAGTGAAAGGTAATATCTAGTGCTAACAAAGAATTTGGAGATATTGGACCTCATATATTGCTATGGTACCATAAAACTGTACATCCTCTTTGGAAAACAGTTTCTTAGTTCCTGAAAATAATAAAACTTTCTTCCAAATGATCTAGCAACTATAGTTACAGGTATATATACTCAAGAGAAATAAAAACATATATCCACATAAAAAACTTGTACATAAATATCCATGTCAGTACTATTTATAGTAGCTGAAAAGTGGAAACCAGCTAAGGATCCATCAATTGATGGATGACTATATGTATATATATATATATATATATATATATATATATATATATACACACACATACATATTTATCTATTTCTATGTACAGATGAAATGACTATATATCTCCATGTATGCTTATATGTATATATATCCATGCAATGGAATACCATTTAGACATAAAAATGAAGTACTGATATTTTCTATAATATGGGTAAATTTTGTTCATTATGCTTGCTGACTGAAACATCATGCTCAGTGAAAGAAAACAGTTGCAAAAACTGCATAGAATAAGATTTTTATGAAAGTTCAAGTACAGGCAAATCTAAAGAGATAGACTAGAGGTTAGTGGTTTCCTAAAATTATGGGCACGAATACTAATGTGTATAAAGTTTCATTTTGGGTGGCAAACTTATATTGGCTAAACTTATATTGTGATGGTTGTATAATTCTGTGATTATACTAAAAGTTATTGCATTATATAATTTAAGTGAGTGATTTTTATGGTATATGAATTACCTGAAGAAAAGTTTACAAAAATAGTAGAGTAACTTCTAAGACAAAACAAAAAAACCTATAACAAAAACAAATTATGAGTATGTAACTGCCAAACTAGTTGTTGTTTGTTGTTGGGTGCTGAGTTGGATTGAACTCACAGAGACCCTATGATTAACAGAATGAAACATTACTCAACACTGTGTCATCCACATAATATTAGTATGTTTGAGCCGACTGATACAACCACTATGTTTCTTCTCATTTTCAATTGTGCCACATCAGTAAAAAGAGGTCCCAGGAGCTTTACTTCATTCCCATCATTAAGGTTGATGCTACTTTGAGGAAGCAACTCTTCCTCGGTCATTTTTAAAATGCCTTCCACGTAGTAGTGCTCATTTTCTGGTACTATATCTTACAGTGCTTCTCTGCTATTTATAGATTTCCAGTGGCTAATTATTTCAGGAGTGAGCTGTCAGGTCCTTCTCCCTAGTCTGTCTTAGTTTAGAAGCTTAGCTGAAACCTGTCCATCATGGGTGGCCCTGCTGGTATCTGAGACACTGGTGGCATAGCTTTCAGCATTGTTGCAATAGGAAATCCCCCCAGCATGACCACCTGACAGACACATGGGGGGCCAAACTAGTAGAGGTTTCAAAAACCTCAATCAATCTAACATAAATCTAGAGGGAATAAAATTAAGAAGAAAAAATGGGAAATGACATGTATATAACAGGATAATAGAAATCATTGTAAACATATTAATAATTATGGTACAAGTAAATGGATGAAATTCACTAAGAAGGACACTTATTTTTAAATTTTAGCTATGTTAATAGTGGAGCATGATGTCACATGCCTGTAATCCCAACACTTGGGAGGCAGAGATAGGAGAATTGCAAGTTCAAGGACAGCCTGAACTATATAGCAAGAACCTGTCTCAAAAAATATAGCTATATGCTGTTTACTAGAAACACCTAAAGACTAGTGTCATAGTTGTAAACTTGAAAGTAAAAGAAAATATAGCAAAATTATACTAAGTATGTGATAAGCAGAAGAAAAATTCTTTTACAAAGAAATCAGGAAAAAATACTCTTTAAGAAAAGAGAACTGTTAGAATTATGACTAATAATTAGAATTACTACAATTACAAGAATTATTAGAGTTAAAGTAGATACATAACAGGCTTAAGATACAATAATTCTAAACAAACTCACGAAATATATAAAGCAAAAGTTTACAGAAATACTAGAAGATATTGACAAACCAACATTACAGCAGAGATGTTAACGAACCTCTTTCCTAATGAGTGGATGGAGCAATGAAGATAATCAGGAAATATTATGTCCTAAAGCAACTCCCAATAGAGTTCAAAGAAACCAACTATAACACTGCCTATGTTACTGATTTGTACAGTATAGGTAATAATCAAGGCAGTAAGAAGTTATGTTTAAGTTACACTTCTGCCTGATAGAGGATCTTAGATTGCCTATTTTGTTTTTAAATCTATTTTCATAAATTGCTTATTGTGGAAAGGGAACTAGCATTTACAAAATGTCTAGATGTGTACCAGGTACTCTAGTCCCAGATAACCTCATGGGAAAGTGAAGTGACTTTTTCTAAATTCTAATAAATGGCAGAGTTCATGTTTAGACTCAGATTTGCCAGGTATGTGGAGGGGAATCCTGTATTAAGTATATTTTAGAAACAAGATAGTATTCCTTAGTAAGTGCCTGACTGCTCCCTTGAACTTGGGCAATCAACTCTGAGCATGGGTAAATGTATGTAATCTTACCCTAAGGGATGATTCATATGTTTCTCTCTCCCTCTCTCCATTCATTTCTCTCTTATTTCTTCCTTACTCATATAAAAGCTGAATCACTATGAAAAATAGCTAATATTGTAACCACCATTATAATTTTTCTGTAATGTTAATGCAGAATGAAACAAAATCTCATCTTGCTGATACTACTTTAAATAAGATGCTCATGTTTATGAGGTGGCATTATTTTTGTTTTTATTAATAGTATTTCAAAGGAGGAGACAAATTGAAGATAAAAAGTATAGATTTTTTAATGGAAACAACCCAGTTTTAATAATTGCATGCTGTCTATCTTGACTGAATTATCACTCCGTACCCCCTAATAAGTACAATAAAAAGGTATGTGGGCATATCTTACATATGAGGTACAATAGGTAACATTTATCAAGTTTCCAGGCTTTAAATACATGATTTTATCTACATATCCCATCAACCTTATGAAAAAAGTACCATTACATTTCACATCCTATAAGTCAGAACATTGAGGCTCAGATCAATTAAATAATGTCCTCTAATGATTTACTAACAGCCAGTGATACAAGAAGAAGACACCAGGAGTTCATGTTTAAAAATCACATGTACCATCTTGCCTCAAAGGTCTATGAATGTCTTCAAGGAGGAGAAGCATTTTCCTATGCTAAAATCAGATCTTTCAGTCTACATTTTCTTCTGTTCTCTTTCTTTTTTTCCTTCTTAACCAGATTATCACCTTCATTTCAGTCATCCCATCTGTTGGACAACTTTGAACTATTTTAAGATTTTGTTTGTCAGGGACTATGACTAGATGCTTATGAATATTGATAATTGTCCTATTTGCTGGAAAAATTACAGTGTCTTATTCTTATTGTGACTAGTCCACAGATGTAGAATTAGAACATAGTTTAAGATGTAGAATTAGAACATAGTTTAAATGAGAAAATTTGGAGAGTCGGGAAAGCTGATCAGAAGGCCAAATGTAGAAGGCCAATTTCTAAAAAATAATTAAGAAACCAAGGCAGATATCAGCTTAGGTAAAAGAAGGCTAGAATACAGGAAAAAGGAAAGATTTAAATGTGGACAAAGAAGCTAGGTATTGACTAGCCCTCTCCTATTATATTGTTAGCCTGCAGCCCTGTTGTTGTTGTTGTTGTTCGGTGCCGTCGAGTCGGTATCCAACTCATAGCGACCCTCATAGGGTTTTCATTGGCTGTTTCGGGATTGCCTTGGGAGTGGATTGCCAGGCCCTTCTCCCATTTTTGTGGTGCTGGGAATTGAACTCGGGACCTCAGAGACTGCAGTGCAGCGCTCTACCAACTAAGCTAAATCCCAGCCCTGCCTGCAGCCCTAGCCCTATGGAATCGGATCCCGTCAGTTCTTGGAAGCTAAGCAGGGTTGGGCCTGGTTAGTACCTGGATGGGAGACCGCCTGGGAACCTCAGGTGCTGTAGGCTTGGGAGATGTAGGCTTGGGAGAAGGACCTGGCAACCCACTCCCAAAAATCAGTCTGCCTTTGAAAACCCTATGAACAGCAGAGAAGCCCTGACAATAGTGTTTCCCCTGTTGTATAGAGGGTTGCTATGAGTCGGGTACTGACTGGACAGCACCTAACAACAACAACAACAATTATGTTGTTGTTGTTAGGTGCTGTCAAGTCGCTGTCCAGCTCATAGTGACCCTCTATACAACAGGTGAAACACTATTGTCAGTGCTTCTCTTTTATTCATATGGTTTTCAATGGCAGATTATTTTTTGGGGAGTATGCTGCCAGGTCGTTCTCCCAATCCACTATAATACAAACACACTACACAAGAAATGGAAAGAGTTTTAATTCCATCTGTGGTCAAATGATTTCTGCCGCTCCCTTTTCAAGCTGTAGGGATTGAAAGGCAAGTACTTTGAGCTACAGGTTATATATGAGAAAGACTGGGAGGACTGGGAATGTGTTATATGTTTGGAATATGATCTCTTCACTCACACCTATAAGACACAGAGGATCTTCTCTGGAGTACCTGTAGCCCAGATTATATTTTTTCTGAAAGCTTTAGCCATGGAATACTAAGTATGAAAGACTCTAAGTTTTCCCTTGTTTCCATATCTTTCGTAAGAGAAGATAAGATTTTTATATGCAAAGTAAAATGCTGCTCACATTTCAAATGTTTAGTCTGACAAACCAACAATGTGTTCTCACATATTTGTAATACAACCGCAGTGTAGTCTGTGGGATTAAAAATCCCAAGGACTCAGACTAATGCTATTCAAAATTTCCTTTTATTAGTTTTCTTCATATCAGTAAAAAAATTGCAAGTGAAATTATTATGGGATTTTTTTGTTTAGCACTAATTATAGTTTTTGAGATGCAATCACTATTTATGTAAGCTAAAAACTATCAAACTATATTAAATGAAGAATATAATGAATAAGTTTTTTTTAAATATCTTGCACCATAGATATTTTCCACAATGACCAGAATAACATTTTATATGGTTTGTGCTCATAAAATATTAGTTGATAATTCATAGATTCATTTCAAGTTCTTTCTAAAACTTGAGCTAAATATAATCTGTCTTTGAGAGGTGGAAACCCCCACTTACAACACTGAATAATTCCTGCCTACTTGTATGTTGATGCTAGTAAGACTCATTCATCATTGTTGGTGATGTGAGCCCCGGGTTTTTAAATTATAGCTATTAAAGAGTCTAAAATACATTCATGTTCTACCTGTGAGGTACCAGGACATTTTCTGCTTTATTCTAGAGAGAACACTTTGACTCATTTTGTTTCAAAATGACTTTGCAGACAGTGAAAGTGAGAAGTGTCTTATTATTGACTGTCAAATTTGCAGTAAACCACGTGTTCCTTTCTTAGAAACAAAGAAATTATGAGCTGGAAAGAACCTTTGAGATCAGCCCTATTATTTTACAGAGGAGGAAGCTTGAACCCAGAACACATGTACCTACCTTTTCAAGGTAACAAATCTAATTAGTGGTGAGCAAGAGCTGGAGTCTGTGTTTGCCTTGTTTAAGTTCCTGGGGTTTTCTTTTTCCACCACACACATATCATGGCCAAGTAACTGGTAAAATCAACAAGATAAAGTCCAGTTGGTTTTTTTATCTTTTAGCTGAAAATAAGCTCTGCACAATTCTTTATTATATATAGGTGGTACTGTTATTTATTTTGTTACATGGTGTCCATGTCATGAAGACAATAAATAAAACATGACTGTCCTGATCTTTGAATCAAAATATGTTGTGTTTTATTCTGTTTAATTCAGTCTTAGTAACATTGAATTCTGTAACTGATGGAGTTTCCCTTTTCTAAGTGGTTTGTAGAAAGCTAAGAGTAAATGTGTTGCCTTAACTCCATCAGTGTAGAGGCTACTTTGTAATGAATTATTCTATTATCCTTATTCCTAGTTCTATTTTACATTCATACTCCTAATATTTTTCTATTGCTTTTGTGTTTATTTCTATTTTGTACTATATTGTTTTATTTGATCCTTGACACTTATCCTTCTTGTGACAATAGAAATATAAGTAAATATATGGGATTGATTCTACTATGTAATTTTTATTATCACAGATTGTTTTGGTACTTAGTTCATAGTTTATTTTGAAGATTTCTAGAAAGTCTTTTCTAACTCAACTTGATTAGTTTACCCTCTTCAACCTTGGACTGCTATCATTTTGATAAGTTTACATTATGGATATGACATGAGGAAATTAAATTATTTTGCAACTTGTTTACATAATTTGATTTGCCTGAACTACATCTGAACCTGAGCTTAAACCTACAGAAGATAAATAACAGACTTACCGTAAGAAGTATCTCATATAAATGTGAAGAGAGGTTAATTATTATTAGCTTTTCAAAGTTATTTTCAACAGACAAAATATTCACCTTATTATGGGTTTTCTAGGAATTGAAAAACTGTTCATATTTTAGATAAATTTCTGAGAGATCAATGGTATGGACTTAACCTTTCAAAGGTGTATTTCCCCAGTATTTCATATTTATTAGCCTTGAGAAACCACTTAAAGACACATAGTGGATTACACAATAGCTTGGAATTATGTGACAATTCTAATTCATGTTTGCAATTTGTTCAGGGCCTAATAATGATCTGGTTTTGTTTCGAAAGCTAATTTACTTCATAAAGTAAGGTTTTCTGTTTCTGATTATTCTCTTCACAAGACAGCATGACCTCAAAAGTAAAATATTTTATTCTTCTTCCTCAGCCTCTTCCCTCAGCTCTTCTAAATACTCAGTTCTGTGAGTCTTTACTTGCCTATTAGGTCTGTGGGGATATTATTTGTATATAGTCCAAAGACTTGAAAATGATCAACATATTGTTAAAATTCTGTGATTTTTAAAACTTCCTAAAAACCCTAACAAAGTATATTTCTTAGAAATAAGCCTTTTAAAACAAAGTCATAAACTAGAAGAATATTATATCTGTTGGTTCAGTTAGTTTTTATTAGAAAAATAAGAGAAACATCATCTCATGATATGTTGCTTCAGTTATATTCAGCATATGGAACAATATTTAATAAATGATTTTGTTTTACTTCAAGGAATAGCAAAATTAGAAATAGGGCTACATCATCCAGTAGAGTAGCCACTACCTACATATGGTTATGTGAATACTTAAAAAGAGTCCAGCACCAATTGAGATGTATTACATGTGAAATGTACACTAGATTTAAAAGACACAATATGAAATACATAGTATAAAATATCTCATTGCTTTTTATTTCATTTAACAGTGAGAATGAGAATATTTTAGATAAGGTAGATTAAATAAGATATATTATTGTAAGTAATTTCACCAGTAAAAAGAACTGAGGAGTGGTTGTTATTGTTGTAGGAATGGCAGAAAAAGGTCTATGAACAGTTCAACATGAAACAAGAGTAGTTTTAATGCACGTATTGGTCTCTTAGTAATTTTATTCCTTGAAATTTAAACTGTGAACTAATGGTTAAAAAGTCTATATAAACACTACATGTAATACCTACAAGTATATGTGCATACACATGCATAAATTCAACCCAATACTAAATACACAATGTGCAACAATCAAGGAGTGAACAAATTTCAGAGAGCTCAATGGAAATTTATATATGTAAATTAAATATATGATATGTAAAAATTCAAATATGACACATGATTATATGCACATCAAAAGTTACATAGAATTACTATTCAAAATAACATAGATGTATGAAGGTGATGCCTGCAGCCGTACCACCGTGGCGTCGGATCTCATCAGATCTTGGAAGCTAAGCAGGGTCAGGCCTGGTTAGTACTTGGAGGGGAGACCTCCTGGGAACACCAGGTGCTGTTGGCTTAGGAGAAGGACCTGGCAACCCACTCCCAAAAATCAGTCTGTCATTGAAAACCCTATGAGTAGCAGAGAAGCACTGACAATAGTGTTTCATTTGTTGTACATAGGGTCGCTATAAGTCAAACACCAACTCGATAGCACCTAACAACCACCACCAAGGTGATAGGATTATAAGTGAGTTTTATTTTTCAGTTTTAAAAATACTGATACACCATCTTCTATATTAATTTTCAAAGAAACACAAAGGAGAAAATAATATACAGAAACTAACATACCTCGTGTATTAATCTGCTCAGGTTAACATAATGAAATACCATGGACTGGGTGGATTAAATAACAGAAATTTATTTTCTCACAGTTCTGGAAGCTGTGAAGTTCAAGATGAAGTCCAATTGCAAAGTAATTTGGTTTCTGGTGGGAGCTCTCTTCCCAGTTTGTAGAAGATTGCAGAGAGACAGAGTGCAAGAATGTGCCCAGTGGGTAAGAGATCTTCCTGGTCTTATAAGGTTACTCACCCTATCAAATCAGGACACCACCTTTATGACCTCATTTAACCTTAATTACCTCCTGAAAGTTTAACTTTGGAGGTTAGGGGTTCAACATTATGTATCTAGAGGGAAACCCATTAAGGCCATGTGGTTGTTAGGTGCCCTCGAGTTGGCGAGCTTGTGTCCAACCCATAGCGACCCTACATACAACAGGTGAAACAGTATTGTCAATGCTTCTCTGCTTTTCAGTTACACACTTCTTCATGCTTACATAGGCATCTTTGACCTGTTAGAACCTGTAAAGAATTGATAGAATTATCTTTTCTTGAAAAATAAAATTATAACACAGATTATTCTTACTCTCACCTACATTTTGTATTATTGCTATCATGAATTGGCTGTTACCAATATTTTGATATCTCAGTTCCAGTTTTACTCTTTACTGTCTGCTCTACAAGAATGGATCTGGGTTCACCAAATTTTTTTTTCTTTGCCAGCTGCAGGATGTTCAGCTTGTTAGGAGAGGGTACTGGAAAGTCACTAGTGGGGGAAGGAGTATTTCTTCCTGCCTTTACTGTGGCTTGCTCACCAAACTTCTCCAGAATGTACTTTCATCTCCGTTGCCCAGGACACATGGTTTTCATCTGTACTAGGTGCCTCCCAAGTGCAGCCTTTTTCTGTATTTGACTGTTAGGTGTTTTGTCTTGCTATCCACTTGTGTGGCAGTGCCCAAGTCATATAAAAAAGTAAGCTGTATTCCTGTAGGGAGAGAGCCATCTAGCCCCTCAATCCAACAATACCTACTCGCTGTATGCACCAATTTCTCTCTATCCAACTATTCTCCTGTGTCCTAAAGACTTTTTTTCCTATTATCCTCCCAATGCAGACACCCTTAGCTATAGACCTCAAGCTCAAAGTAGCACCTCATCTCTCTCTGCACACCTGCCTACAATTTTTAGCTTGCCTGCAACCCAGAGTTTCCTTCTCTCGTGTCTGGTTCCTTGGACTTAGCTGTGGCTTGTTGTTGTTAGGTGCCGTAGAGTTGGGTCCAACTCATAGTGACCCTTAGAGGGTTTTCAATGACTAATTGTTTAGAGATTGCCACATCCTTCTCATTTTTTTCAATGCTAGGTATTGAACTCAAGCCCTCAGATACCACACAGCAGCACTATACCAACTGAGCTGAACCCCAGTGTAAGCACATCTTCTCTGAGGAGGTTTGATCCCCCTCCAAAGTGTGTCCATCCTTGCATACTCTGCCATCTCTGTAAAATTCTATTTAGCATTCTCTTCTTATAGTTATAATGTTATTTCTGCTTCCTGCCAGTGCTCATACTGATATACCTGGTGATTTCACTTTGTATGAAAATTTATGAGGGTAACATCTATTGTCAGCCTAGATGCCATACCCTTGGCTGAAAACTGTACAAAATATAAAGAACACTGGTTTTCAGACATTGCCACCAAGCAACATAGATAGATTTTGAGAGAAGTTATCAAACAAGGAGAACCACATGATTTTCTTAACTTACTGATGTGTGAGGCTTTTGAGATCAGCACACAGAGGGGAAGACTCATTTGGAATTGGGAAGTGTCTCTCAATTGGGGAGAAAATGAGAGATAATGAGGAGTCAAAGGAGGACTAGGCAGCTAGAGTTTGTGGGGAAGAGAGAGCTGTGGGCACATGCAAGCATATTCCCCTCCCACACATGCAGAAAGAGGAGAGAGGTTTGCCAGAAGACCTCTTCACAGGGTTTTAGTTGAGTCTTCAATTGATCAGTGCACACGAGAGAAGATACTCTGAGCCTGAGAAGAAAACTACACAAAAGGATTAGTGAAGACTGTTCTCAGAATGTGAACAGGATAACAATGTGTACTCCTACTGGTCAGAATGGAGATGACTTCACAGTTCAAGGGACATTAGGTAGATGCTCAGAAAGATATCAATAGTAGGGAAAATTCGCTCTACATTGAAGGCTACTCCAATCTTGCTTAACAAATTTAAAAGCAATCTTACAAAGGACCAAATAGTTTTCATATAACTTAACTACATCTTAGAATAATGTTCAAGAATATAAGTGGCCCAAGGGAATAGCTCAGTGATAGACCACTTGCCTAGCATAGACCACTTGCACAATCCTGGGTTCAATCCCTAGAACCAAAAACAAGAAAAGGGAATACTTACAGGATAACAAAAATACCCATCACTCAGCAAGGAAAAATTCACAAGGGCAACAAAAAATGTTAGACATGCAATGAAGCACAAAGATATAACTCATATAAGGAGAAAGATCAATCAGAACCGGTAAAAAATGATACAGATGATAGAGGTAACAAGCAAGGTCTTTAGAACAGTTATTATAATTATACTTTATCTATCCAGGAAGATAGTAAAAATATTTAGCATGTTAGGTAGAAATAAATAAGATATATAAAAGGAGTAAAGCTGCATTTCTAAAGATGAAAAAAATACAATGTCTGAGATGAAATATTTACTAGAAGGGGTTAATAGAGGATTAAATACTGTAGAAAGATTAATAAGCTTGAAGACATAGCAAATGCCGGGGCACAGAAATACTACCCCCAAAGATAGCACTTGCAACTACACAGTATTTTAAGATGAAGGTAGCTCAGAAAAATCTCTAATCTCCTGCCTGTCAATCTTTAAACTTCCTGCAACATAGAAAAGCTGAAATAATTCAACAGTAAGAGTACCTTCACTAAAGGGAATATTAAAGAAATTTCTCCAGGTAGAGCAAAATGATACAAATAAATTTTAAAAACACAGAAGTCTGTATCTTGGAATGAAGAATACAAGAAATGGAAAATGTACATAAATATAAAGTAACCATTGTTATATTTAATCTACTTATTCTTAAAAGATAAAATAAATAAAAATTAAAATAGAAAACTATATTAACTATATTAAGGGTTTATAATACATGTAGAAATTAAATATACAACAATAGCACAAAATCTGGTAGAGAAGGAAGTACACTATTTTAAGGTTCATATCTATGTAAGAAGTGATATATTACTTGAAGTTAGACTATAATGAGTTAAACACATACTATCAACCTTAAAGCAACATTAAAAACAGAACAAAGAGCTTTCATTAATATGATTATAAGGGAGATAAAATTTAATTGTAAAAATTACTCCATTGATACAAAAATAGAATAAGAAAGGAAATAGAAAGCATATAGGGAAATTAAATACTAAAGAGCAAGATTATATATTTAAACCCAATATCAAAAATACTATTAAATGTATAAGATTTAAACATTTCAATTAAAACACAGAGATTGCCAGATTACATTTTAGGAAAGCAAGCAAGAAAATATATTGCTTATGGGAAATACACTTACATATGAAAACATGAACAGGTTAAAAGTAAAAGAGTGGAGGTGAGCACTGTGGCTCACTTCTGCAATAACAGCAACTCAGGAGGCTGAGGCTGGAGAATGAGTGTGAGGCCAGAGGCAGCCTACATAACTTAGTGAGTTGTTGTTGTTGTTAGGTGCCGTCGAGTTGAGTCCGACTCATAGCGACCCTATGTACAGCAGATCGAAACACTTGCCGATTCTGTGCCAGGCAAATCATCTTATTGATGTTTAAGCCCATTTTTGCAGACACTGTGTCAATCCATCTGGTGGAGGGTTTTCCTCTTTTGCGTTGACCTGCCACTCTTCCAAACATGATGTCCTTCTCCAGGGATTGTTCTCTCCTGACTACATGTCCGAAATATGTAAGACGCAGTTTGGCCATTTTTGCTTCCAAGGAGCACTCTGGTTGTACTTCTTCTAGGACAGATCTGTTGGTTCT